>MDKJ01154082.1:0-25079 GCA_005239525.1 Nicotiana knightiana | reverse complement strand
ACACACATGTAACAAATGATCTATTTAAAATAGTACTTTATTGAATTGAATAAATAATTGTTCCATGAAGAATAAAACAAAATACTATGTCTAAACCGCATGGTTAATAGTATATCCCAACAATCTCCCACTTAGACTCCTAACCATGTGTCTACTATTCTAACACCCATTCCTTCTACATGCTTGTCAAAAATCTTCTGTGTCAAGCTCTTTGTAAACGGGTCTACCAAAGTCCTCTGACGCAATCTTCAACACTCTTACATCACCTCTCTGAGTTATGTCCCAAATTAAGTGATATTTATGCTCAATATGTTTACTCCTTTTATGACTTCTTGGTTCCTTCGAGTTTGCAACTGCACCACTATTGTCACAATAAAGTACAATCAATGATTGAACCGAAGGAACTACATTAAGCTCTTTCAGAAAGTTCCTAAGCCAAACAGCCTCTTTAGTTGCCTCAGATGCAGCCACATATTCGGCTTCCATGGTGGAATCAGCAACACACGTTTGCTTGATACTCCTCCAACTTATGGCTCCACCTCCTAAGGTAAAAACATATACTGAGGTAGATTTTCTAGAGTCTCTATCTGACTGGAAATCTGAATCAGTATAGCCAATGGGTGCAAGATCACCAGAGTGATACACCAACATATAATCTCTAGTCCTTTTCAAGTACTTGATTATATGCTTAACGGCAGTCCAGTGTTCTCGCCCAGGATTAGACTGAAATCTACTAACCATGCCAACAGCAAAGCAGATATCAGGTCTAGTACATAGCATAGCATACATGAGACTCCCTACAGCAGAAGCATAAGGGACCGCCTTCATCTTTTCTATCTCATCAGTCATTTTTGGGGACTGATCTTTCGACAGAGAGATTCCATGTCTAAAGAGAAAGCCTTTCTTGGAATCTTGCATGCTAAACCTGGTGAGAATAGTATCAATATAAAGTGCTTGAGACAAGCCTAATATCCTTTGCTTGCGATCTCGCATAAGTTTGATCCCAAGGATATGTGATGCATGTCCCAAGTCTTTTATATCGAAACGTGAGGACAACCATTCCTTTAGTGAATTCAACATGCTCACATTATTTTCTATGAGCAAAATATCATCTATGTACAAAACCAAAAATATAACTTTATCTCCATTCCACTTCTTATAGACACAAGACTCATTTCGGTTTTAATCGATGTGTCAAAACGAGTGTTCCATTCTCTAGAAGCTTGATTCAATCCATAAATGGATTTCTTTAATTTACACAACATGTGCCCATTTCCACTTTTAATGAAACCAACTGGTTGTGCCATATAGATGCACTCATCAAGACTTCCATTTAGAAAAGTCGTCTTGACATCTATTTGCCAGATCTCATAATCGTAATGAGCAGCAATGGATAAGAGAATCCTAATGGATTTAAGCATGGCTACTAGCGAAAAAGTTTCCTCATAATCGATCCCTTCTTTTTGAGTAAACCCTTTTGCAATAAGTCTAGCTTTAAAAGTTTGCACTTTTCCATCCACTCCTCTCTTTTTCTTATAGATCCATCTAAAACCAATGGGTTTGACTCTAGTAGGTGTTTCTACAAGATCCCGGACTTGATTGGAGTACATGGACTCCATTTCATAGCATCAATCCATTTATCAACATCTGTATCCTGTAGTGCTTCGTCGTAATTAATAGATTCTGTATTAGGCTCTTCAGGGATTCTATCATAAGATTCTCCCAAGAGCGCAAACCAGAGAGGTTTTCTAGTACTTCTCCCACTACGACTAGTCACTATAGGTGGAGGCTGATTTTGTTGTTGAGTCACAACATCATTTTTTGGAACTGAAGCCTCAATGTTATCCTCCACACCTTGAGGTGCTGGGATATTATTAACTTCCTCCTGGAGTGCAGGCTGCAGAACAATTGCAGGTTGTTCAGCAATCTGAGGTTGCTCAACATTACTCCCACTACTTTGGGGTAGTGAGATGTCAGCCAATTGCTCTTGTGCAATCTGCTGCCTATTGACATTTCTCTCACTATGATAATGTAGTGGTATGTCAATACTGGCTTCCGGGATACGTTCTAGAGATGAGTCTTTAGTTACTCCATTATTTAATTCCTGTAAAACTATTTTACTTCTAGGAATATGGTTTGTTAAATAGTCCTCTTCT
Organism: Nicotiana knightiana; assembly: GCA_005239525.1. Taxonomy (NCBI): domain Eukaryota; kingdom Viridiplantae; phylum Streptophyta; class Magnoliopsida; order Solanales; family Solanaceae; genus Nicotiana; species Nicotiana knightiana. The sequence goes on along the minus strand of MDKJ01154082.1, from coordinate 22,923 downwards.
AAAAATCTGGCATTTGTCGTAACAATTACCTTTTTTTCTTTGGGACAATAAAACAAGTCGCCTTTAGTTCCTTTTGGATATCCAATAAAAATGCATACTTCTGTATTTCATTCCAATTTATCCGCTTTCCCTTTCAGCACATGTGCTGGACAACCCCAAACCCGAATATGCCGTAAACTTGGCTTGTGCCCAGTCCACAATTCTACTGGAGTTGAAGTACTGACTTTGAAGGAACCAAATTTAGAATGTAATTTGTTGTTTCTAAAGCATATCCCCAAAAGGAAGAAGGCAAATCGGAATAACTTAACATTGATCTAACCATTTCCATAAGGGTCCTATTTCTTCTTTCTGCCACACCATTTTGTTGTGGTGTTCCTGGGGCAGATAATTGAGATGTAATTTCACTATGTGATAAGTATTTTTGTGAATTCCGCAGAAAGGTATTCACCACCACGATCAGATTGCAATGTTTTGATATATTTATCATGTCGTTTATCCATTTCCGTCTTAAATTCTTTGAATTTCTCAAAGCATTCAAACTTACATCAAAAGAGATAAATGTATCCATATTTTGAGTAATCATCTGTGAAAGTCACAAAATACTCAAAACCACATCTTGCTTGTATATTCATAGGGCCACACAAATCAGAGTGAATTAATTCTAGTTTATCGCTGGCTCTATTTCCTTTTGAGGGAAAATGTCTCTTGGTCATTTTACCTTCTAAACATGATTCGCATGTTGGTAGTGACTCCACTTTCAATGAACTCAAAGGTCCATCAGAGATCAATCTCGAAATCCTATTTAGATTTATATAACCTAGACGTAAGTGCCACAATTAAGTTTGACTCAATTCAGAAATACGTTTTCCTTTATGTGGCAGATTAATGTTGTTTAATTCTTTTGGTTGTTGTAGCACACGAGGAGATATATCAAGAATAAAAAGGTCATGTACTCTAACAGCAGCTTAGATAAAACGTTTATTGAACTTAATAACAGCAGAGTTATTAGCAAAATAAACATTATAACCAGTATCCATTATTTTCGAAACCGAAATCAAATTCCTTCTAATAGAAAGTACATAGAGAACATCTTTTAAACTAAAACTCTATCACTACTAAACGAAACTCTAATATCTCCTAAAGCCAAAGCTGGTGTTGGCTCGCCATTGGCTTGTAAAACGCAAAATCCATTCTCACTTAGCCGCGTTTCCTGAAACCCCTACAAAGTAGTGCAGATATGATTAGTCGCTCCCGAATCTACACACCAAAACATGGTAGAAATAGCCGCTAAACAAGTTTCAACGACATTTAAATTTGAATTACCTTGCTTATTCAACTTTTTCAGATAGGCAGGGCATTGCTTCTTGTGATGCCCAGGTTGTTTGCAATGATAGCACTTGCCTTTGGGCTTTTTCACACCAGCCGCACCACTAGGTGCCAAAAACTTTTGAGCCTTCTTCTTTTTCTTACTGCCTTTCGACTTAGAAACTAAAGCTTTCTCAACATTGAGTGCCACAACTGAAGCTTGTTGTTTGATAATAGATTATGCCGCTTGCAGCTCATTCAACAATTTCGCTAGTGACAAATCCATTTTGTTCATGTTATAGTTCAAGCGAAATTGTTGAAAACTGTCAGGCAGAGTCTGCAGGATCATCTCAACTTGAGACTCCTTATCAATCACAGCTCCAAGGACCTCCAGTTCATTCAGAAGACTCATCATCTTCATAACATGGTCCCTGACTGATGATCCTTCAGCCATCTTGGTGTTCAAAAGGGCTTTCATGGCTGTCTGCTTAGTTGCACGATTTTGCTCACTGAATATCTCTTTAAGAATTTCGAGCATATCATAAGCAGACTCCACAGGCTGATGTTGATGTTGCAAAACATTTGCCATGGAGACAAGAATGTAACATCGCACCATCTCATCAGCCTTAACCCATTTGTCATAGGCTTTAACCTGATCATCAGTAGCATTTTCAGGTTTTTCTGGGCACTCCTCAGTGGTTACAAATTTGTAACCTTCAGCAGTTAGGACAATATCAAGGTTTCTTTTCCAGTCAACATAATCCGGTCCTTCTAATTTGTTTTGGTTAAGAATTGAGGTAAGTGGGTTGAATGAAGACATGGTTAATCTGAGAGATATTCACATTAAATAGATCATTAGTTATGTATTTAGAATAATTAAATTCAAAACAGCGCATTACACATATAACCATGCTCATTGAACAGTTAGATTCGTTAGAGAAACTTAACTATTCATGCAAAATATATGAGTTATGTAAGATATTTACCCCATAAATTAAAACAGGACCAATTCAGATGGAGAGTAAACTGTTAATCTAAAATAGGTAAATATCACTTTTATAAACTCTAGTTTCATTGAATCAACATGTAACTCAGTTGGAGAGTTAATACAAGTAATCAAAATAACTAGAGGCAAAACTACAGTAATCAGCTATAATGAACTTATCCGATGTGGAAGAAGACCTATGTCAACATATAAATTCATTATATTACTGTAAAACATGATTGAAAATCATGAGAATTGAACCCTACCATCACTGATTTCTTTTTTTAAGAAAATTCCATAAAATAGAAAAAGGGCTAAAACCCCATCGTTTAGACCTCGAATGCCCAAAAATGACGTACATCATTAGCGAAGCTGATGTGTTTTTTAAGTTGGGCTGATTCCAATGAACCTACCAAATTTGAGGTCAATCGAAGTTTGACAGAATTTTAGAATTTCAAATTCATGACCTATTACTACAATTCTGTTTTTGGCGTTTTTAAGGGTTTTAATTATTTTGACTAGTTCAAATCACATAATATACATATGTATGTTAAAATATAATTTCAGAACTCAAAATAATATTTTTATTATTATTTAATAAAAACGTGTTTAGACATAATTGTAAAAAAAAAGTATGTTTTTCACTGTTCAAAAAACGCCACTGTTCATAATTCAGTATATTAGTCAAGAATTACAGAACTAATATCATACAAAACAGTCAAGTTTTTATTAATATAACACTCTCTCTTATTATGGACAAAATGCAACTAAAACAGATTTAACTCACTGTTTATACATATGTGTATTAACCCATAATTAATAGCATTCAAAAAACAGTCACGTTTTTATTAAAAAAATAAATTGTTATTCATCAAAAACGTAATTAAATAGATTGTCATTAAATATAACAACATTGTTTATGCATGTGTATATTAATTCATAATTACAGAATTAATATACTAATAAAAAAATCACGTTTTTGACATAGAATAATCATACCAAACATATATCATTATAACAACACGTTTTAATATTACTCTATTCATGTTGTATTACATTATCTAGTTAGATGTAAGACGGCGTCTGATACCAATTGTTAGAACATGCACAGCGGAAGCAAGCATCCGAACCAGGCATCAAATACATGTACACTAGACAATGATATAATTACAAGATTAGAAGCACTAACCTCTTGAAATCGTTGCACAAATCTTCCAAACAGCAAGAATCCAGTGTTGCAGTTTTCTGCTATATGCCTAGTAAAACCTTGGACGATTTTGTTTTTGGGTGGGCAAAAATAATACAACTTTCAAAAGTAAGTAATTAAGTGAAATTAGTCTTCCTTAAGTAGAGTTATTTTTTTGCCGAAATTGTGCTACCAAAAACGCGTAGGATTCTGGTTTTACAAGTAGAATCTCACTCCAGCTCTACAAGATGACTTTTCTCCCAAGTCACTTTTTACCCAAGTCTTGTTCAGGTTTTTACTAGGTCTAACAGGGACCACAGAAATAATAAGAGGCTATCAATTATAGCATTTATTCGAAATTAGCATGAATTAATTCCTTACTATAATTAATTACAATTTATTCCACTAAAAACTGCAATTGAACTCCCCAATATGAATTTCAAAAATTCAATAACACTCATTTTAACTCCCCATGTTAAGATCTCAAATACCAATTAATCAAATTAAATCACTAAAAATTTAATCTAATCAACCAATTAAATCCTTTAGAATTCCGCTTAAACTATTTCATGTGACGGATACAACATTCACCGGTCGGGTTTTCACATGAAAACTTATAAGCTCACATAAAGAGGTATCATCAAACTCAGAACCGAGTAACGGATTCTATCAACTAATTATTATTCACAAATATTATTCGTTATTGTCCAATCTATTAGGCATACACTAATTCTGAATAGAGTCGTACCTTTTGATAAATCAAAATAATAAACAATTACATTGATCATAATAATTATATCAAGATTAGGAGTATAAGCTCATTTAATGAATATAGAGAAATGGTTTATATATTCAGTACAAAAATATCTTTTCTCTACTTGGTCCGTTCAATATACACTGAGTATACTAGCACAAGAAGTTGGAGTAAAACCACTCCCATAATCAAGACAAATTATTCTATAATCTTGTGCTACAATCATCAAGATATTTTGTCCAACAATATCTTTGATTGTGAAGATAGTGTGTTAATTATGAGAACCGACAATTTAATCTTCTGTGCATGAGCTAACACTCCATACACTAAATTGTCAACTACATAACTAAAAGGACATACATGTAACAAATGATCTATTTAAAATAGTACTTTATGGAATTGAATAAATAATTGTTCCATGAAGAATAAAACAAAATACTATATCTAAACCGCATGGTTAATAGTATATCCCAACAATAAGAACATATCTCTTGGCATATTGTAAGCCATTAATATAGACGATTATAGTGCTCGTGCATATTGCATATTGAAGCTAAGGGAGCCTTGGCGTAACTGGTAAAATTATTGTCATGTGACCTGGAGGTCATGGGTTCAAGCCATGGAAACAGCCTCTTGAAAAAATGCAGGGTCAAAAGCTGCGTAAAATAGTCCCTTGTGGTCTGGCCCTTCCTCGGACGCCGCGCATAGCGGGAGGTTAGTCCACCGGAGTGACACGCCAGACTTTAGACAGAATCATACATCGGCAAAACACAAGAGGGATGTTGGGTATATAAATTAAAAGTTTTAGACCCTAATAACGCATTTTAAACCTGTGAAGACTTAGGTCCAGAGCGGACAATATCACTAGCGGGCTGAGCTGCCCTTTTTTACGAGGCTCGGGCACTTGACGAGTTTACAACTACTTCGGGTAAGAATGAGGTACTTTCTTACACTCATTCAGTACATTGATGCATATATGATTTTAGTGCTGGAGTCATTCAATAGAATGAATCTTACCAGATTCTCTGCCACAAATGCGGTACTTTCTTACACTTACACATACATTATATAAAAAACACTCAAAATAAAACCCAAAAAAACAAATATGAATGGCACCCATAAAAAGAAACAACAAAGGAACTGAAGCAATAACTTGATGCAGCAAGCTCTTGAATTATTTGGCAGATCCAAATGCGAGCAGCTGCAGCTGCAGCTCTAGCTCATGCTCAAAAACTGTCATACTGTCTTTGTCCTTCAAGCATATCCATGCATCTACTCCACCACTATCTCTTGAATCCATCAATATAACAACATTTATGCCTATATCTTTAATTGGATTTACCCATGAAGGTCTTCCCCAGCCAAAATCAACGTCATAAAATTGGTAGCCACACAAGCTACTCATATGTATTATCTCTATCTCGCCTCCAAAACGTGCTGCAGCAAACTCTGCGTTGACATAGGGTATGGTCAAAATTGCCTCTTCTTGATTCTGTTTATCCGCAAATTCTGAACTCATTTCTGATAATGCTTTCCTTATACACGTGACCAAAGTGGGCAAATCAGATCCATCATTCTCACCTTTACATGATGTGCTAATTGCAACAACGTTTCCTACACTATGGTTTGGTAATGGAGGGACTAACCTCTTTCGTATATTTACGTTGTGCACCAATTGAGACAACCTTCTGATCTCATTCCCTGAAGCAGCCATGGCACATTTCCAGATCAAAGCTGATACGACTTCAACACGAGTAGGCGCTTGTACTGAACCGCTGACTGCCTTAGCCTTGAGTGATGCTATAGTAGAAGCATCAAAGACAAAAATTTTAGTCACACGTTGCTTATCAAAAAGGACTTTGATGATTACTTCAGGCAAAATAGGCTTGGGTGGAACATGGGAAATTGGTGGTGGCAAGAATTTAGCAGCTGCAACAAATTCTGGCACCAGATAATCGGGGCTACCTCGAGCAATTGTTGACCAGGCACTGATGAGGGTGCACAATGTGGCACGATCAGCAACTTTGTGAGAAGCACATATACCAATAGCCATACTTCCACACTCAAAAAAAGTGACTTGAACAAGCAGGGGATATAAGGCTGAATCAGGCAGTAATGATCCATCTTCAATACTACTGGGGAGGAACTTTTTATTGACATCTACAGCCTTTCTAAGAACATCTTCAATCTGAAAATTACGAGCAAAAGCCTCGTAAAAAGGCACCCCATCGTCGTTGCATTCAACTAAGTTGTACTTAATTCGACCAGCAAAAGGGTAAAAGCGAGCAAGAGTTTGAGATAAAGATTTCTTCAAAAGAAGTAATCTTGATGAATGGACTGATCTTGCTTGCTCATAGGAGGAGTATGACTCACCACCATCTGAATGAGGACAAGGATAAAATAGAGCTAAGGGAACAGGTATGGTTAGTACTTGTTGATCCAAAATAGAGAATTTGAAGCATCTAAGGTGGTTGGGAGTGGGAGAAACAGGTTTAATGAACTCCATAGAAACAATCTCGATCTTTCCTTCCATGTCTAACTGTAGTTTGATCTCTGGCTACTTTTGTCTTCGGTTGTTGCACTCAATTATGCAAATATTAGGTACAACATATATATATTTATATATATAAGAGTAAATTATACCTAATATACAGTGATGTATCATGTTTGTGCTTTTTGTACTCGCCGAGTACCATATATCGTCAAGGGTGTATTGGAAACAACCTCTCTATCTCTACGAGGTAGGGGTAAGGTCTAGGTATGTTGTTGTTGTTGTCCCATATCCCATCTATTATCAACTTATAGTACTCCCCCGTTCCAGATTATGTGAACTTATTTCCTTTTTGATCCGTTTAAAAAAGAATTGGCCCCTTTCTAAATTAGAAACAATTTAGCTTAAACTTTCAATTTTACCCTTAATGAGAAGTTTTTATAACAATACAAATACGCTAGACCCCTTTTTGACTTGTTTAGAATCACAAATTCCAAAAGTCTTTATTTTTTCTTAAACTTCGTGTTCAGTCAAACAGGTTCACATAAATTGGAACGGATGAAGTACCATATATCTTCTGATTCTAGTGTTTTAATAAAAATTGAGGTATCAATTGCTAGAATATATGAGCGGTTATCTTAATCTTAAATTAATCCTCGGTGGTTTGCCTTTGCCTTCCCACTAATATTAACTTATTAGTCAACAACAGGAGATGAGGTACCAAGTGATCTTTTAATTCTTATTTTTAATAAGCTTAATACATTGTTAAAATACATTCATTCTCTATAGAGAAATATAAATGAAGAGCTAAAAAATTTAATAATATATATATGTACGAATATGGATCCAATCGATAATGGAGAAAAAATAAGGCGTATTTACCAACGAGCATAAATCTCATTTAATAAATGTGCCTTATAAATTGCATTATGGTGACTTATAAATTGCATTTGAAATCAATAAATTTGTAGATCTGTATGAAAATCTTACTTTGGTCCCTGGAGTGTTTAAATGTCTCAGTTTAGTATTTGTATTACTTCTGTTTTAGCAAATATCCGATAAAATAAATGTGACTTATATTTATGATGATTTTCCACTTTTTTTGAAGAAAAAAAAAAGAATTGCTCCCATTCTCCATTTTCCTTTTTTGGACTTTCATGTTAGTTACATATGAAAAAATTTCTTTTAAAAAATTTAACTCTTCATTTATAATCCTTCAATAGAGGGTAACTTATATAAAAAAACAAGGTTTCTCCTCTATAATGTAACCCCTTATATAATAAATGATTTGTTAATTTCTTTGATAAATTTAGAAACTCACTGATGCTTAATGAATATAGAAATTTGATTTTATTTCCATCATTATGCTTTATCCTCAAGTCATATTCTACACATTCCTTTTGCATATTTAATAATATTCCCTTAAGAATAACATACCGCTTAAATTATTGAGACAAAACCAATGATAAAACAAGCTAATGTGCATATATATAAAGCATGTGGAAAAAAGAAAAAAAAGGTAGTTCGGTGCATTAAGCTCCCGCTATGCGCGGGATCCGGGGAAGGGTTGAGGGTCTATTGTCCGCAGCCTTACCCTACATTTCTACAAGAGGCTGTTTCCACGGCTTGAACCCGTGAACTCCAGGTCACATGGTAGCAATTTTACCAGTTACACCAAGGCTCCCCTTCTACGCCAAGGCTCCCTTCATATAAAGCATGTGCGGAAAAAAAACTGAAGCTCATATATGATTGGGAGAAAAAAAATATGATTGGCAGAAAAATCCTATTTTCTTACTTAATGCAACAAAAGCTGAATATTATATCAGATTATATTAAGTAGTTTTTTGTCTCCATCAATATAACTGATGTATCTGTAATATGTTCTTTCAAAGATTTTAAATTATTTCACTCAGGATTAAAGGGAAAACAATCATCTGTTTTAAATCAGGGCATTAGTGGCCCTCCTTTGTACCTAAGAAGGAAAAAAAGGGTAAAAGAACTTTGAAGGTAAAAACAATTGCAGTAAAGTAAAACTTAAGAAGGTAACAAGATGTTTCTGTAGACTTTCAAGAGAAACTGAGCATCTTTTTTCTCTATCAGTTTCAGTACATTTTTGGAGTGAAAACCAAGCAATCTTGAGTAGAATTCCAAGCTTAATCCCAATTCAAATTATGTATAAAGTATAAACTGTAGATACAGACAGCACCATATACCTTGTGAGAAAATACTTTAAAGTTGAAAGGAAAAAATATTAGCCACAAGGGCAAACCAGTATGTTTTGAGAGGCAAAGAAACAAAAAGTCATACAACGTTGTGTGAATATCTAACCAGCAACATTTACATAATTCTTTGAGGTACTAGCAACTGAAGTAGAAGAATCTATCTATCTTGGCATAACTGATACAGCCATGTGACTAGGAGGTCACGGGTTCGAGCCTTGGAAACAGCCTCTTGCAGAAATGCAGGGTAAGGCCGTACAATAGACTTTTGTGGTCCGGCTCTTCCCGGACCCCGCGCATAGCGGGAGCTTATAGTGCACCGGCTGCCCTTTTGTTGGAGTCATTCAATAGACTACACTGAAGGGGAGCCTTGAAGCAATGACAAAGTTATCTTTGTGTGTGACCTCTAGGTCATGGATTCAAGCTGTGGAATCAGCCAAGGTGCTTACATCACACCCCCTCGGGATGGCGCCCTTCCTCGAACCCTGCGTATTTTGAGGACGAAATTCCAACTCACTTCCAAGAGTAAAGAGCAGGAAGAAAAGGGAGAAAGGATTTTGACAAAAGCAAAAAAGAACATATAAAAGGTACATCACTTGTGACCAGACAGACAACAACGGAAAGAGGAAGCGCCAGTGAGGTTTTCTACACGGAAGGGACAACAGATGTCAGAGGACCTAAAACCATATAAGAAAATGTCTCCTCGCCTATTGTAAATCGTTAAATATAGACGATTACTAGGCTCCTGCACTTGATGAGTTTACTACCACTTCAAGCGAGAAAGCTGAGGACTGAGATTTCTAAAAGGTGGTGGTCTCTACTTATATTGGCATTTCAGAGGGGGCAAATGTACCCCTTCTCCACGAACCAACAGAGACAAACACACTCCAACATGCCAAATAAAGTGGAAGGGACAGTTAAACAAGACAAAAGAAGATCTCTAGAAAAGTTGGAAGGCCGTTGACTCATTTGTTGCATATAATTAACATCACTAAACTAGATTTAGTTGTCCTGAAAGACTGAAAATTTCTTCTATTACATATATTTGGTAGCTGAAATGTAATATAAACGTTTGCCTACTTTTTGGTAATCAACAATTTCAGTAGCCATGTACCTCTAAAATATTTCACTTAGTCAGAAGTAAAGAGACAATATTCAGGAAATGTGTGAAATTAATCCCTTAGTCTTGATTATTGAAGTGGCAACTTGGGGCAGCTTGCTGTTTATACATAGAAAAAGAAGCAACATAGAGTGGAATATACATGATAGTTCACCAGTTTTTATCTGGCGACTAATTTCAGTGGAGCGCCAATTCTGAAAGGCAATAAGCATTATAGAGGAGTAACCAAGTTACACAGACGCAGAACTTCAATCATGGCTCATTAAAAATGAACACATTGCTAAGGCATCAGAATGATTAGTGTTTTTAAAGATTAACAAAAAGAGTGGCAAGTCCTCGATCCAATCACATAATTACAAGAAGCAGACTCACCTTTAAGCTAAACTAGGAACAAGAGAACTAATTATTTTTAGGAGATTCATGAAAATAGCCTAGGAACTAAGTTGATCACTGTCCATTACTGTTGCTAACAACTAAGTATTCAATTTCCTCAGAACAATTTTAGCAATCTATCATGGGCTGCAACTGATATCAGTTATCTCAGCAAGAACTAGAAAATGTGAGGAAAGCTGGAGCCCGGACGCTTCAACTAGGGAATAGACTAATAGAGAAACCTTGCCCATATTGATCCATATACTTTGAGAATATTGTTGCTTAATCCGAGTCAGATTATGACATAAATGCACCCAAAGTGACATTTCCGTTCAACATTCATAACTAGTAGCTGATAGCAGGATAGAAAGAATGCTAAATGAAGCTGACTATAGAAAACACAGTGCTATCACGACATAATTACAATAGTAGAACTCATCTAACTGAACAATGTCATAACAGATACTAAGCACCAAATCCTAATTCTTTAAAAAAGTAACAGAGTTTGACCTTAAGAGAATAATGAAGTGGGCAAAGGGGATTCACAGTTCCATGAAGAGTTGAAGACCATACCGACAACTCCATGTAGACATTTACACTAAAACACCATTAGTCCAATAAAAGGTACTAAAACAAAGACCAAATGTTATTCAACACAAATTCTGGAATACATAGAAGTCAAATTGACAGGATTTGCAGAAGGCTTAAAATCAACAGTTACCCTGATATCAATCATCCCCTGTTGGAAACAAAGTAAGGACCTTCCTCCCATTGACAGGCGCGGCTGAAGAATCCACATCATCAACATAAGGTGACACCACAGGACTACCATTATGCACTGATGTCCCCATCCTCTGAACCTGCTGATGTGATTGCCTAGACAAAAATGGATGATGATCAAAATGTCCATTCGCCGGTGACCCAAATTGCCTATACTGCTGTTGAACTTGAGGATGATGGTGTCCAACAACAACTCCCATATGATGATTATGATGCTGCATTGATGTCACTGGCACAAATGGCAAGAACTGGTCAGGATTACCCCTCCCGGCCGGATGCAAAAAATGTGCTGGCACAGGTGAACTAGCAAACAAATTGTCCATTGCAGAATCAACACCTGCCCCTGATAAAGATTGACCACTGTTTCCACCACTACCACCATTAGAAAGACCTTGCATTCTTTTCAAATAAAGCCTGTATTTTTGCAAATGACTAGCAACATTTTCGCGCGTTAGGCCGTCGACACTCATCAGTTGCATTATAGTCTTTGGGACAGCATTCTTGATCCCTAAATGAGCAACTGCATCCACAAACCTCTTGTGTAGCTGTGGGGTCCACACAAGCCTAGGCCTTTTTAATGTCCTAGCTGGCTCATCTCCACCACCTCCTAACCCATTCAATTCAGCAGACTCAAATTCAGCTGATGAATTGGGCTGCTGTTGAGAGGATTGAGGAATCTGAGTCTGGTGCTGCTGTTTGTTTTGTGGATTATTTGGGCTAGTGGGGTTTGAAATATCAAAAGCAATAGCAAGATCAGGAGTTATAAGGGTTTGAGATAAAGGCATTAACTCTTCTGGTTTTGGCAATTCTTCTTCCCATTTAGCAAACCAATTTGAATCCTCTTCCCTCATTTTTCTCACCAATCTTGAAAGCTAAAATCTTGGATTTTCAACCAATTATTTGGGTCAAGATCTCACCTTTATGATTGCTCTAACTTGGTGGATAGCTTGGATTACATAAATTAGCTCTAATATTACTGTCATCAAGAAAAAGATTTTAAAAAATAAAAAAAAAGATCTCACCTATATGGGAACTTAAAGATTGGCAAAAGAATCTAAAACCAGGCTAGAATCAGACAAAAGAGTCTATGTGAAGATATAGGGGTGGGAAAAAGATAAGTGTAAACATTGAAAGATGAGATTTTTATGAGATGTGTGTTTGTTTTTTTCTCAACTCTCTCCTCCTCTGTAGTGAAGAATCTTGATTTCTGGGTGAGGGAGAAAATGAAGATTTACTTTGGAAATTTACAAATGTGGATAACGGAGAGGATTGAGGGAGAGTGAGGGTGGATTGTGGAGAGAGGTTCGAAGTGGATCTTGTTTCTTTTCAGCTTTTCAAATATGCATATTTATGTTACTGTTACAAGATGCTTTTGTTATGATATTTTGTGGAAATTTAGGGGCCATGTGGATGAGAAGCAAGGTGGGGTAGGTGGGGGGATATAGGGTGGCTAGTAGGGAAGTAAAACAAGAGCAAATAGGTGCACTGAGCTCCCGCTATGTGCGGAGTTCGGGAAAGAGCCGGAGTATGTGATGGCAAAAATACTTATAACTTTGTGTATTATTGCTTTCTGTTTATTTTAATTAATTTTTTGTTTGTTTTCACATATATATGGAAATTCACCTTTTAGCATTAGTTACAATGAAATTAATTATATTAACCTTCATTTGTGCATTGAAAATATAACAAATACTTCTAAGCTCGTTACTCCAAAAGTAACTTTTGAAAAAAAAGAAGTTAATTCTTTCTTGATATCCGAAAAAAATCAAATATAATATATCATAAAAAAGAAGCCAAAAATCGAAATAAAGTGGACCCAGAGGCGGATCCATGTGTATGGGTAAGGGGTCACCGGACCCCGTAAATTTCGATCGGAATTCTGTATATATATATATATATATATACCTTGAAAATGGTTAATTTAAAGCAGTTGGCGCCCTGAACACTAAAAGTATTTAGGGGCACTGGTTGAATAGAATAATGTGCTCCCGTCGCGTAAAAATTCTGGGTCCGCCTTTAAGTGGACCGGAGGGAGTACATTATGTGAGATACTATTTTCTTATTGGTCCGCTCTTTTAAACATAATGTTGAATTAAATTCCGCCAGATAAATTGGAACGAGAGTATGTGCTATTTATATACACTTAACAACAGTATATGCATTTTCATCTCAATTTACAACGATAAGTTCAATGGTTTGGTAGAAAGATCTGTGAGCAAATTTATAACTAATGTAATGACAATTTTAAGGTTTCCTTATGTTTTGGTTGCTTACCAAAAGAGTCTCCAGAGAGGGAAAGTACATGAGATCTAATGAGTTTTACAAAGTATTGATCTGGCTTTGTCGGTTATAAGTTTGAATAAAAGAAAAATATTATGATAGCTCAATTATTAGTATAAAGTCATCTGACTATAATTAATCTTTACAATATTAAGGTATCATTTGTTTTAGAGTTTGAAAATGCTTGAGATAATAATGTACTCCCTCCCGTGCACAATAACTGATTTTTTGGCATGTTTTTATGGTCTAAAATATCTGACTTTTCGAAATTTCAAGAATGAATTAATTACTTTTTTTCTATACTGCCCTGAGAGTAAATAATGTTGGAGTATGTGTTAGAGGTGTTTATATAAAGAGATAATAAAGGTTAAAATGGTCAAATTTTTATGCTAATTAATGTTAGAAAGAAGATTTCTTAATTTGTGTAAAAACAGTCAAAAAATTATTTATTATGAACCAGAAAGATTATAGTCAATTTTCAGTGTTTTCTTAAGTTATAATTTATCCGACATCAATTTTATTATGCTTATATATCACGACCCAAACCACTGAACTGATCAGATGGCCATGAAAGGTGCTTTTACAGCTCAAGTCAAAGGTCACAAAGATTCTCTTTTTAAAAATACTCTTTGTACACTGTTACAGAAACATAGATGAGGTTGTACAGGAATTATGATTGGATAGAGGATATAAAAATTATGAAGTGGAAAGACAGAAACACTTTCCCCAAAAATAGAGGAGAGAGAGAAATAGAAAGTGGAAAGCTGACACCATTTAAAGTATACTCCGTCTCATTTATGGGAACATATTTGATTAGGTACGTAATTTAAAGAAAATAAAAACTTTTAAACTTTAATTTAAAGAAAATAAAAACTTTTAAACTTTATAATTCTAAACAAGTCAAAAAGAAGTTCAGAGTATTTGTATGATTATAAAAGTTTTTCATTAAGGGTAGAATTGAAAGTTTAAGCTATACTATTTCTAAATTTAGAAATTGATCATTTTTTTTTAACGGACCAAAAAAAAAATAGATTCACGGAAGGAATATGTAATATACTTACTTTATTGCAATTTGAGTATGTTATAAATTCTATAATAACAAGGATTATGTTGCTATGAGCAATGCGAAATGGTCACTAGCAACATCTTTTTAAGATACCTGCTTCCAAATTGGACAATCCACTAGTGAAAACATCACCAATCAACATTACCTAATCTGTGACTTGGCTTGCATATAAAGGATGTGAAAGCATCACCAATCAAACAGAATATTAGTGTAAATCCACTTTGGTTTTATATAGCTTACGAGAAATACAACTACAATAACAACATCCTCAGTGTAACACTCCTCAAACTTATAAAATTTTCGATACCATCTGATTATAGAATTAAATTATTATTATCATTATTTTTTTTCTTGCATATGGTGAATATATATATACTCAAACACACTTAAATAATTGGAGATACAATTAGGGAAAATATTAATAAATTTTAATATTGTTAATTATTAAAAAGTAGGTATCATTAATTATTAGTTAAGTCAAAAAAAAAAATAGAGAGAAATTAACCTAAAGCCCAAAGTGGACTGTTGTAAGAAAAGGCTCAAGGCCTTAGATCCACGACAAAAAGCCAAAAGGCTTAAAACCTTCCAGCAAAACAGAATGCTTTTTGTTTAGTCTCACTTGCGGCAAAGAAAAAAAAAAGCTTAAAGCCTATAATAAACAGAGGCAGCGCAGGAACTTCTTTAGGCCAGGACTGAGGTAATTTTTTTTTTTATGAAATTGTAAGCTACAACATCATTATACACTAGAATCTAACACCCTAATAGAGTGAATTCTTAGGAAAGTTTTACGACCTCAAGAACACCCATCAAGTACGAGTAAGGTTTTTGGTGTTACAAGATAAATTCTTCACTTTTATTGGGTTGTTATAACGGGTTAAGGTTGTTAGAGATAGTAAATAATTATTAGAACAAAATCTCATCCCAAAACTTAGAAATTTAGAAGTTGAACCTAAAGTCCTTAGAGTTGAGAAAAGATTAATATTTGGAAAGTTGGATACTTATTGTGACTTATTGTTGTAGTAATTGATCGCTGAGTTGATTACAAGAATTGGAACTTACATTGTTGCTTGAAAGGAGAAATTGAGGTGAGTTGATATACCCATTTATTAAAGTGGTTTAACTCACAGAAGCACGCATACAAGTTGTTTGATGAATTACATAAAAGAGCTAGTATATATTTAATTTGAAATGAATAAGTTCCTATTAGCTTAGAATTATTTTCTAGCTAAAGTTTAGATGATTATTTTGATATATGTGCATAAATTTTAAAATTTTTGTGTTATTCCTATATGCCATTTTCATGTTGAAAATTCATGAAGAAGCAAGAATCTTTAGAAATAATTTTGAGTGTTTATTTCATTCTTATGTCATACCTTACATTTAAGGATTCCAATACAAGCGTGTTTAAAAGATTTAGACTTGAAAAGTCACAAGAAGAAGTTTTAGAAAGAAAAGATTTTTGGGAGTATCCTTTATTCTGAGAAGGGGACATCGTCCAGGCCGAGGGTCCTGATCAAGGCATTGATTTCCTGAAACTACTTGTGCCAAAGTAGGGAGCACACGAGCCGAGGGTCTCGTTGCTGAGAATTTACTTAGCCAGGCTAAGGCATGATTCATGAGTGCTGAGAACCATGAAGCGAGTGGCCCCTCGTGGATTGGGCCTATTCGATCAGGTTGGGATCGAACCCGTGTCGATCACACGGTGACTAAGACAGAAATAGGTCAGGATAGTTGGAACTCCCAAAGTATCAAGTGAAGTATTTTTTTTTTGAAAGAAAAAAAAAATTCTTTTAGAATATTCATGAACTACTATTATGCAATTATTTTAGAATTGTTCTTATAAGTTTTATGTTTTACATGCATTTAGAATCGTTGCTCGTAATGTATATGTTATTAAAGTTTTGTCCCTGTCGTTGAGACTCACTGAGTACAATGGATGGTACTGACGTTCTCTTTTGGGAACCTACGTTGGTCTGCGGTACAACGTAGGAACTGATTTTGCAGGCGAGCAGGCTACGGGTTAGGACTTTCCCCACTTCCAGTACTATTGATGAGCTCCGCTTTTGTTCGTGGGGTATTCTTTAGAATCATCTTTATTTAACTATTTCTTTGTTTACCTAGAGAACTGGCCAGGAAATCCCATGTCCTGAACAGGGCGTCAATTTATCAGTAGAGACTTCATAGACACAGTACGTGGGTTAAGATTCAGATATTTTTGATAATAACTTAGCAATATTTCATTGTTTACTATGAATAGAGTTTTGGAGTTGGTTTATTTTTTATATTTAATTTAATTAAAAGTATTTGGTTATAGTATTGCCTTTTTGCATATAAAGTTTGAAGCTATAATAGATTTGAAAAGCGCAGATGGTTCGCTCGGTCATGTTTAGTGATCGGCTGCCGGTCCCGACTTGTTTAGAAAATGGTCGTGACAAACTTGGTATCAAAGCCTCAGGTTTATGGAGTCCTAGAGGTCTATGAAGTCGTGTTAGTAGAGTCTTTCTTATGGGTATGAAGCGCGTCATACTTATAAACAGGAGGCTACAAGCATTTAGGAAAAGTTTCATTTTTTCATACTTTAGATCGTGCAGTAGAGCCTACCTCTAAGAAATTATCTAATGTATTTTTTCCTCCAAAACTCGCAGAAATGGCTCGTACTCGCAACTCTGACACCGACACTTAGGATGTTGCTCAAGAAACTATTGCTACTATTGTGGCTCAAGGCAGAACAAAAAGGGCTTCAACTCAGAAAAGGAATGGTAAAGCCACAAAGGGGGTTCAAGTACCCCGGGTTGAATAGGAAAAAGGGGTGGAGCATGATGAACCAGTACCTCAGGATCCAATGCCGCCCCCAACAGCGGCTCCGTCTCAGACAGTTATATCTACAGAAGTAGGTCAGATGTTTAATGCAGTCAACAGCACTATGGAGATGTTTAAAGCCTTCATGGCCAACCAGAACGAGAGAAGAGATGAGATTCCACCTCAATCAAATAGACTGAACAATTCTGAGTCCTCAAGAGTGAATGAATTTTTGAAGTTGAATCCTCCAGTGTTCCATGGTTCTATAGTTGATGAAGATCCAATGTTGTGGTTGGAGGCTGTCAAGAAAGCCCTCCGAGCGATGAAGGCATTTGATGATGAGGATGTGGAGTTCGCTGCTTACCAGCTTAGAGATGTGGCTGGCGCTTGGTTTGAGATGTGGGAAAAGGAATGAGATGAAGATGATGGTCCGCCTACTTGGGATGAATTTGAAGAGGCCTTCATGGCTAACTTTATCACGCAAGAGGATAGGGATGCTAAGGCTACAGAGTTCGAACAGCTCAAGCAAGGGAATAAAAGTTTGCAAGAGTACTACATGGAATTCATAAGGTTGGCTAAACATGCTCCTCACATGGTTAAGACAGAAAAAGTAAAGATTCGCAGGTTTGTTGGTGGTCTGGCTTACCACATTAAGGATACGACATCAGCTGCAGCGATAGGGATGACAGCCTTCTCCTCTGTTATGGGATTTTCCAAGCACTTAGAAAAGACAGACAACAAAGGAGAGAAGAAAAAGAGCATAACAAGAAAGCTCGGACATCGGGCAGGTTTAATGGTACATCTAGTGGAGGTGGAAGAGATTCCTCTAATAAGGAGTCATTAGAAACAGCCTAGTTCAGTCATCAGTCAAGTGGTGGGTCTTCCTTCAAACGTACTCAGAGTTATGGAAACCAGTTTCGCCAGAATCAGAATTTTAGGACATCATCCCCATATAGCCAGAGTCATGGTGAGCAACATTCACACCAACAAGGTCTTTGTGGAACCTGTGAGCGGCAACATTCAGGTCAGTGCAAGTTCGGGTTTCATGGTTGCTATCATTGTGGAGACATTGGTCATATAAAGGCCAATTGCCCAAAATTGGACGTAATTTTAGTGGTGGATCAACTCATCCTTCTAGTTCCTCAGCTACTGCAGTTGCACCACCTCAGGCTCGTGGTTCTCATAATCAGATCGGGCAGGAGGAAAGTAGAGGTCCAGATCGAGTTACTCAAGGAGGGGACAACCCCGTTTGTTTGCTACACTTGATCGTCAGAGTGCAGAGGCATCTGCAGAAGTTATTACAGGTATACTTTTAGTCTGCTCACATAATGCTTATGCAATAATGGATCCAGGTTCAACGTTTTCATATATGACTCCATACTTTGCAATTAACCTCGGGCTAGAACCTGAACAACTTAGTGAGCCATTCCTAGCATCTACTCCACTTGGTGAGTCAGTGAAAGTTACAAGAGTCTATAAAGGTTGTATAGTTTCAGTCCAAGGTCGCAACACCAAAGACGATCTCATAGAGTTAGAAATGGTGGATTTCGATGTGATCATGGGTATGGATTCGTTGTCTTCCTGCTATGCCATGTTAGATTGTCATACCAAGATAGTCAGGTTCCAATTTCCCGACGAAGAAGTCTTAAAGTGGAAGGGTAGTTCAAAATCGCTTGTAGGTAAGTTTATTTCTTACCTTAAGGCACAACGAATGATCAGTAAGAGGTGTCTCGCCTATTTGTCTCACATCATTAATCCAGAATCAGAACCACCAGCTCTTCAGTCTGTGCCAGTTGTTAGAGAATTTCCAGAAGTTTTCCCGGATGACCTTCCCGGACTTCCTCCTGAAAGAATCATAGACTTTGGCATTGATCTCATGTCAGACACTCAGCCCATATATATACCTCCTTATAGGATAGCTCCAGCAGAACTTAATGAGTTAGAGAGAACAGTTGAAAGACCTTCTTGACAAGGGCTTAATCAGGCCAAGTGTTTCACCGTGGGGTGCCCTGGTCATGTTTGTCAAGAAGAAGGATGGGTCTCTTAGAATGTGCGTCGACTATCGGCAGTTAAATAAAGTTACCATTAAGAACAAGTACCCACTGCCAAGAATTGATGATTTATTTGACCAACTTCAGGGTGCAAAGTATTTTTCAAAGATAGACTTGAGGTCGGGGTACCATTAGTTGAGAATCAGAGAAGAAGATACATCTAAAACAGCCTTTAGAACTCGCTACGGACACTATGAATTTCTAGTGATGTCCTTCGGGTTGACAAATTCTCCAGTTGCATTCATGGACCTCATGAACAAAGTTTTCAAGCCATTCCTTGATACCTTTATTATCATGTTTATAGACGATATTTTGGTATACTCTAAGAGCAAGGAAGATCATGCAGAACACCTCAGAATAGCCTTGCAGACCTTGAAGGAGAATGAGCTTTATGCCAAACTTTCAAAATGTGAGTTCTGGTTGCAGTCAGTGGCATTCTTAGGCCACGTGGTATCTAGTGAAGGCACAAAAGTAGATCCTCAGAAGATAGAGGCAGTCAAGAACTGGCCTAGGCCGACAACGCCAACCGAAATCAGGAGTTTCTTGGGGTTAGCAGGCTACTATAGAAGGTTTGTAGAGGGGTTTTCCTCACTTGCAGCTCCATTAACTAAGTTGACTCAGAAAGCAGTTAAGTTTCAGTGTCAGACACTTGTGAGCAGAGTTTTCAAGAGTTAAAGAAGAGGTTGACCACTGCACCTGTGTAAACCTTGCCGACAGGTTCGGGTGGGTTCACAGTGTATTGTGATGCCTCTAGAGTGGGTCTTGGTTGTGTTCTTATGCAAAATGGAAAAGTTATTGCTTATGATTCCAGGCAGTTAAAGAATCATGAAAAGAACTACCCCACCCACGACTTGGAGCTTGCAGCAGTGGTGTTTGCATTAAAAATATGGAGACACTACCTTTATGGCGAGCATTCTGAAGTGTTTACAGATCACAAAAACCTCTAGTACATTTTCAAGCAAAAAGAATTAAATTTGAGATAGAGAAGGTGGCTCGAGCTATTGAAGGATTATGACATCAATATCCTTTATCACTCGGGAAAATCTAATGTGGTAGCAGATGCACTTAGTAGGAATTCAATGGGTATCTTGGCCCATCTTGCAGTACAAAGGCGAACTTTGGGTCGAGAAATTCAAAATCTGGCAAATGATAGAATTAGATTGGATGAGACCGAAGAAGGAGGTATAACTGATTATGCCTTAGCGCAATCCTCCCTTGTTGCGCATGTTAAGGCTAAGCAAGACGAAGATCCATACTTAGTGAAGTTAAAAATAGGAGTTAGAAACAAAGAAATCACTGCTTTCACTCTAGGAAGTGACGGAGTTCTGAAGTTGAATGATCGGTTATGTGTGCCTGATGTAGATGGTCTTAGGAAGGCCATAATGGAAGAAGCTCACAGTTCGAGGTACTCTATTCACCCAGGTGCTACCAAAATGTATCTGGACTTGAAAGAGTTGTATTGGTGGAAAGGCATGAAGAAGCAAGTAACAGATCATGTGGTTAAATGTTTGAATTGCCAGCAAGTCAAAGTCGAGCATCAGATACCTGGTGGCCTAGCTCAAGATATATAGATACCACAATGGAAGTGGGAGATGATTAATATGGAATTCGCAGTAGATCTACCTCGCACATATCGTAAACATGATTCAATTTGGGTTATTGTAGACCGATTGACAAAGTCCGCACACTTCCTACCAGTAAAGATGATAGATTATGCAGATCAGTATGCACAGTTATACATTAAAGAAATAGTCAGATTGTATGGTACTCCAGTTTCAATCAAATCTGACAGAGGCCCTCAGTTCACGGCGCATTTTTGGCAAGCATTTCGGAAAAGATTAGGTACCAAGGTCAATTTGAGCACTGCTTTCCATCCACAGAACGATGGCCAGGATGAAAGGACCATTCAGACTCTCGAAGATATCCTGCGAGCATGTGTTATAGATTTTGGAGGTAATTGGGATGATCACTTGCCACTTATAGAATTTGCTTATAATAATAGTTATCGGGTCAGCATTGGCATGGCTCCTTATGAAGCGTTATATGGGCGAAGATGTAGGTCTCCAGTGGGTTGGTTTGAACCAGCACAGGTGTCGTTGATTGGTCCAGAGTTTGTTTGTGAGGCCTTAGAGAAAGTCTAGCTAACCAGAGAAAGACTGAAAGCGGCTCAGAGTCGTCAAAAGTCCTATTCTGACAAGAGGCATCGTGACTTAGAGGTCATGGTTGGTGACAAGGTATTTTTGAAAGTCCCCAATGAAAGGAGTTATGAGGTTTGGTAATAAGAGGAAACTTAGTCCTAGATTTATTGGACCTTATGAGATTATAGAGAGGAAGGGAACCGTGGCTTATGAGCTAGCGCTGCTGATCACTCTCAACTATGTCTAATAAAAGACTAAACGGGCGTTGCAAATATAATCTGGGGTATTAAGCCAAGAGTCGATCCCACAGGGAGTTAACGTATCAAGCAAGCTGTCAGAATATTAAACTGTCACTTGGTGTTGTTTAAACTACTACAACTGAATGAAAATATTAAAACTAAAGATTAACTACAATAAGGTGTAAACAATTGTAATAAAGGTCTAAAGTTATGGTTTCCCCCGTCGGTGAACTTCCTTCTCGGATACTTCTTATAGTTTGATTAGTTGTCTCTATCAATCATGAACACTCTATCTACCATAAATCTCTCTCAAGTAATTATGATAATTTACTAGACGCACTCTCTCAAGTTACGCTAGCTAGATTGCATTACAGTTCACTTTAGATTGCACCCGAGGTATCGTTATCTCTAATCCAACCTCTAAACCCTCGGTTATGACTTTCATCTATACTCTGGGAGTGGTTTTGTTAAAACAACTACCTAAATATGCATTCTCTCTCAAGTAGATACATAATAAATAGGAACAGCTAATTGATGGCCATTCAATTAACTACAACAAGAACGTAGTTGAACAAATAGAGATTAATCAACCAATCAGAACTATATTAATAACACAATAAGTTCATCCCCCAACGGGTTCTACCAAAACCCTAGATTAAAGAAATTAGCTAAACATGTTCATAAGAATCAAATCCAAAATAACTTGCATAATTAAAATACAAAGTAATGAATAAAAGCTGTACAAATCGATGTTTTACTTCTCTTCAATGGCTTCCTCTCTTCGAATCCCTTTTTCAAGTTGTGTTTTGGGGTCTATTTATATGTTTAGGACAAGCCCTAAACGTGTAGGAGACTTCTATTCCAACCGGGAATCACTTAAACTCTTCAAAACTCGAAATTGACTGGACATCGGGACCCATGCGTTTGGGCTCAAACGCCCCCTTAAAGCCAGGGCAGGCCTGGCGTTAGGGCCCAAACGCCCCCCTAACGCTAGGGTCAGCCTGGATTTAGGGGCCAAACGCCCCACTAACGCCAGGGACAACCTGACTTTAGGGGCCAAACGCCCGGCTAATGCCCCAGGTGTTTCCTTTTCGACTCTTAAGCGTATTTTTGATGTATTTGCATCCATTTAGCTCGG
>ML428728.1:831-72275 GCA_005239525.1 Nicotiana knightiana | reverse complement strand
GGGGGGGGGGGGGGGGGGGGTGTTGGCACAATTACTGGAAATAATATATATATGGAGAAGATGATTTGAAGAAGATGACTGAAGAAGTCTTCGACATAAACAAGGAAAAGAGATGAAGATATTAGTCTTCAGAATTTTGGTCTATAGACTACACGTGGAGGCCTAATCAGCATTGGACTAATTAGTTTACTTTTATTAGAGCCTTTGATCTTTGTTGACTTGGTAGCATTTTGGACCATTGGATCAGTTTCTAGAATATACAACTGTGTAACAAGAATTCTGTACAGATTTGTTTTATTCTTTATTTTAGCCAATAGAAAATAGGACAACTGGATAAGTTAGTTACAATAGATTCTTTTACATCTTGTATAAATATTGTACAGTGCTAAATGAAAAATAGACCGAAAAATTTCACAATCTCTTTCTCTCTCTTTAGTACATGACATCATGAAACGACAGAAAATAATACAATCTATTTAACATTGTATACATCAAAACGATATAGTACAATACAATACGATATATTATGAAACAATATATAACAACCATCCAAATAAGTTGTAAATGACTTTACACTTACAATTTAGTTTAACTAATATCTGTTAGCAGATGATAACTATACGAGTCACTGATAATATGATTTTTTCTTATTCACCTCCCTATATGATTCCCCTTTGATCCTCTTTGTTGGAGCTATATTGCTTCTTTAGTGACTCGAACTCACGACCCTGGGGTTGTAGGTGGTGGTTGTTGACCATTTGAGCAACCCCTCTTGTCCACCGACAATAGATTAGTTATCATTTTTATGATGTCACTAATTAATGTTTATTGTAGATTACTACCTATAATTGTAAGTTACTACCTATAATTATTGTATTATTGAGACGACAATATTGCTTCTTGATGTTTTGATAAACTTGAGAAGAAAAGAGTTTTTAACAGGTATCTGAAGTCAGATATTAATCAATGGCAAGAAAACCCTACTAACATACTTTAGACAATTTAGGCCAAAAGCACAAAAAGGACATATTTTCTATGTTGCACGGACTCTTCAAAACAGCTGCCGCACCCGCAGAGACAGATTCAAGTTTAAACTTTATGGGTTTAAATTCAAAACTTTACCACATCGTGTCTAATTTACTGGGTTCAAACTCTATTTTTGACACTTAATCAAAATTTTAACACTTATACGGAGCCTAAAATGAAGCTCCTGGGTTCAGATGAACCTGTAACTTCTTCATTGGCTCCGCCTGCGTACCCGTGTCGGATCCTCCAAAAATGCACTACTTTTGGAGGATCCGGCACGCACTCATCGACAGTTTCAGAAAGCCCGAGCAACATAGCATACTTTAGAGTATGATAACTGACATGGAAAGAGTTAGATTTTCGTTTCTCTCCTATTCCTATCTAACTGGAAATAAAGAAGGAAAGAAGAGTATATCTTGTACTCCCCTCACTTCCCATAAGCAAAAACTACAAACAACAGAGGCACTTTCTGTCTGACTTATATCATATATACAAACTAGTGACACTATAAAGCAACAGTACGAGTTGCTACTATGTGACCATAAGGTCACAGGTTCAAGCCGTGAAAATGGCCTCTTACATAAATGTAAGGCTACATCCAATAAATTCAATGTTGTCCAGACACCCCGCGCATAAAGGAAGCTTTGTGCACTGAGTGTTACACTAGTGATGCTATGTTTGCCTAAGAACCTACGCGATGGTGTTGCCCGTGATATGTCTATTAATGTTTCATCAGTAAAGGCACCGATGGCTGCAAACTTGGCACATTGACAAAGCTATTTTAACCTAAGAACCATTCTGCAGCTGCTGTTGTTGTTGTTTCTGGTAATGTTTCATCAGAAGTTGCGCATATAGGAGCTCATTCCAAGTATCTGGTACCCCAGGAAGGCACCAATGGCTGCAATCTTGGTACCTTAATGTCGACTTCCTCTCCTCGTCTGTCATGTTTGGCTTTCTGTATACGGATGGATGCCCATCCTTGCGAAAATCTGTCATTCTAGTAATATTCAAGTAGTAGACCGGCGTCTTCATCCACCTGATCACATTCTCTAACATTCCCATTATTGGCGGATACAGAGAAGGCGACAATTCTTTCTCATCCTTCAGTGGTTCAATGTCGCTGTCACATTTTCCGCCAGAATACCACTCCCCTCCACTGCAAATGCATCAGAAAAATAGCCAAGATTACTTGTCATTTCAAGTTTTAGCTCTCATTATGTAGAGTTTACAGGAGAATTTCCAAATATGTTGTCGCGCCTATGTCTGATCCTCCAAAAATGCAGTGAGGGTCTGACACACACCGGTCTCTATTTTTGAAGAGTCCGAGCAACATAGAATACATTTACCTAAAATGAGAGACTGAATAACCTCTGAAGAAAACTTGTGTTTTCATTGGATCTATATTGGCCTCAATCCATCTTGACCATGTTGTCATTGCCTTGCGAAACGCCTCGACTACATTTAGTTCACCATAAACATGGCTACCTTCTTGATAGTAACCTTTCCTACAAAGTTTGTCAACACATGACTAAATCAAAGAGCAACGACAGAAATTTTCAGTGACATACATATAATATGTGAGTCTTATGTGGATGATTTGGTAGTCTTTTCAAAAGAAAGAACCGACCACATCAAAAATTTATTCGAGGAAATATAGATATCCTATTCCTATTCATAGACTTAGCAAAAAGAGATGCATAAATCCAAATAGAAATGAAGAAACAGAAAGTTACCCTGCAGATGTTTTCTCATGAGTCCACCAATGCCCAGTGTTAAATACAAGAATATCAGCACCTTTGTATATGTCGCATGACCTCTCAACAAGATCCAGCCGAAGCGTTTCTTTCTTTGATCCATTCTCATCTGGTACTTCCCACTCTTGAACCAGAAAAGGAGAACGAACGAACTCCACTGAACAATTGTAGTCCTGCTCAAATATTGATCAGCAACAGATTAGCAAATTATTTCAAGGACTTAATGAAACTAAATTGGTTGGTTATTAAGGTAATATAGAAGTCTAATCAATATAGTTCTACAGAAACTATACGCCTTAATATCAAGTAAGTTGGGACGGCTATGTGAATCCTCACCGATCATGTCACTGCTTTTAATGAATCAACATAAACATCGGACACACAAGACATCAAATCTAGCTCCATTCCCAATCACACCATATTGTTTGCAGCATATAACATATAACTCTTATAAAAAACTGTTATCCTTCAAATAATCAGCACATTTCATTCTCATTTGCAAAAGCTTAATAACAACAACAACTACTACTACTACGCCTGAATTCTAAGCAAATGGGGTCGGTTATATGAATCCTCGCTAATGATGTTGCTTCATTTAATGAATCATCATAAACATTTGGCATACAAGACACCTAATTTGTTCATTAAATCTATGCCCCATTCTCAGTCATACCATAAAACTAAAGTTTCCAGCAAATTAGATTCATTATTTACAAGTCTTGGACAACATTCTTACTGAAATTTAGGCTTCCTCTCACCCCTTTCAATATGTCTTTTTACTAAGATTTGCTAACTTTTTGACAAATAGGAGAAAAAAAGGGCAGCACAGTGCACAAAGCTCCCGCTTTGCACAGGGTCCGGGGAAGGGTCAGATCACGAAGGTCTATTGTACACAACCTTACCCTGCATTTCTGTGAGAGACTGTTTCCACGGCTCAAACACGTGACCTCCTAGTCACATAGGAGCAACTTTTCCTGGTCACACAGGAGCAACTTTACCAGTTACGCGAAGACTTCCCTCTTTGACAAATATGAGAATTATGTTAATTAAGTCAACAGTTAAAGGAGAAAACCTTACCAAGAATATAAAAGAGTAAGCACCCTCTTTCTTGAAATCATGTCTACCAGAGGCCTCAAAAACTCTGGTCTTGTCTTCAACAGAGTTTCTAAGCAAACAAATCATTGATTCCCACATATTCCTGTTCAAAGAATCACCAACATAAACTAATCTCTTTCCTCTCAGCAGCTCCAACATTTCTTTAGCATTGAACCTTCAAAAAGAATCAAAACACCATATCAAAAATAGGAACATCCACTAAACTGAACTTAATCATAAAATCAAGAAAAGGGGTCTGCGAAAGGACCGGATCACAATGGTCAATTGTAGGCGGCCCTAACCACATTTCTACAAGAGGTTGTTTCCACAGCTTGAACCTGTGACCTCCTAGTCACGTGACAGCAACTTTACCAATCGCGCGAAGGTTACCCTTCATGAAAATCAAGAAACCAAAACATTTTTTTTCATCAAAATTTTGTTAATTACCTTGGAATTTTACAGTACTTAGGCTGCCACCTGAACTTCTCATAACCATTATCTGGCCTTCCATTTTTGTAACAATCAAATGGCTCATCTATATGAGGACATGAACCAGGTTCATATAAAGGGTCAGCTTCATCTTTCACCCATTTCCCCTCAAAAATATCACAAAGACTCATTTTTTCCCACCAAGGTTCATTCTTTTCATTTCTTTTCATTTGATTATTTTCAGAATTAATGGTTTTATCAAGTGATATTGAAACCCCATTTTGAGAAACAGAAGAAAAATTATAATGATAGAAAAAAGTGGAAAAATGAGATCTTTTTTCCAACATTTTCTTGAACCAAAGGGAGGAACTGTTAAGTGAAGGATTATTGAACACAAAAATGACAGCACAAGTAACAAACATGAATGTGATACTAAAAGCTAATGCCATGGTTTTTTGAGTCCTAAAAGTTGGAATCTTGAAAGTTGGTGAAAAAAGAGTCTTTTTTAGCTCTGACATTATGGGGTTGTTGTTCTTGACTATTTTCAATGGTGATGTTGAATGTGAATTATTCATAGCTAAGATTGAGGTATATAAACAAAATTTTGTAAAGTAGATATGAGAAATACAAGAGAGGAGGAATAAGAGAATTAGAAGAATTATGAGGTTTAGGGTGGGATGGCTTATGAGCTAAATATATACTATATGGTATTTGAGGGGTGAGTTTGTAAAAATAGATTTACCTTTCCTTTATCTTTTTTTTTTTTTTTTTTTTTTTTTTTTTTTTTTTTTTTTTTTTTTTTTTTTTTTTTTTTTTTTTTTTTTTTTTTTTGAGGTCGTGCGTTTTCCTTTGTCTTTCTCTAGTTCGATAGTATTAGTGCTAGTACGGTATCCTTTTTTCCCTTTGCTATATTCGCATGTCTTGTTCCGTTATTACTTGTCATCGATAAATATTAGCAGTACTTTGTTCATATTATCGTTTGCTATCTTTGGTTTAGTTTTCTAAATATATTATCTTTCTATTACTTGTTATCGGTACCTTTTTCGTATTCACTGTTGCTATCTTCGATTTAATTTTCTTATTATTTGTCTTGCTATTATGGCTTCTTTCACCTTCTTCGGCCGAGAGTCTATCATCGGAAACAGTTCTTCTGCCCCTTTCAGGGCAAGAATAAGGATGTGTAGATTCTACTCTCCCCAAACCTAACTTGTGGGATTATACTGAACGCTGGTTGTTGGTGGTGGTGGTTTGCAGAGGAAATTGCATGATGGGTTTTCGATTCTGGTAGTTGTTTAGTCATTCGGATAATGCATGCTTCAAAAATATTTACTTGCATGAACTGCATGCATTAACTCAAGAAATATATTATAGTGTCGTTTAATAAGGTTTTTTGCTTAATTAATATATATTAACTATAATAAATTAATATAATTTGATGTGTATATATCTAGTCCTAACAATTTTTTCCAATGTGTTAATTTGGTACTGTGTATGAAAAATGTCAATTGCATAGTCCGACATTTTTATAGCCTTTTTGCACCTTTTTTTTAGCATGAGAAATGAATAAACAAAACCATTTTATTCTCAAGTTATATCCAAAAACAAATTTCTTCTATAAAACAAGGCGATAAAACAAACAAAACTTCATAAATTTTAAATAGGGACAATATTCTGCCTAATTAATAGGGACAACAGGTTAGCAAAGTGGCACATCGTAGCCATTGACTAAAAAAAATCTGAAAATTGACAAAAAGACTCCTTTTTCAAATTTAAAAATAATTTAATTTAAACTTTAAATTCTACTCTTAATAAGAAATTTTTATAATAATAAAAATATTCTAGATTCCTTTTTTTATTTGTTTAGGATCATAAATCTAAATTTTTTTTATTTTTTCTTAAATTTCGCGTCCAATCAAATAAATTTACGTAAATTAAGAGAGTACTATTTTCCATAATTGAGGGGAGAAATTGCATTATTGTTGGTGAAATCTTTTGTTGGACAGTCGGCAGGAATCCGATAATCTCTCATAAATTAAAAAAAAAAAAAAAAAAGAAGAATGCTGTTTGCAAGCTCAAGGTAGAGTTTACGTAATTAGAAAACAAATAGAGAGAGAATATGCCATGCTTTAAGTTAATATTGTTAGAGTATATCTATTTCATTATCTATAGTAAAGGATAGTTCGGTGCACTAAGTTTTCGTTATGCGTAAAATTTGGGGAAGGATTGGATTACAAGGATTTATTGTATGCAGTCTTACCCAATATTTTTGTAAAAGACTATTTTCACGACTTGAACCCGAAGTCACACGCAATAACTTTACCGATTACTCCAAGGCTCCCCTTCTATTTCACTATCATGTGACACTGGCACTTTAACGTGACCACTTATCATGCCCTATTCCATGGCAGAATCATAGATCTTACAACAAGAATTTATTTACATTTGAGGATTAATTATTCGTCCGTTCAAATTTACTTGTTCACTATTAACTTGATACACTTTTAAGAAATAATAAATAACACGGTAATTTTACCATATCATTCATATTTATTAATATGTTGGAAATAACTTTAAAATAGGGCAGTACTTAATAAGAAGGATAAAATAGGTATATAATGATAAAGTATTCATTGGTTTTTCAAACTGGATAAGTAAAAGTGGATATTTATTTTTGGTAAACAATATCCAAGTTTGGACCACTCATATTAATCAAATTTATACTCCCTCCGGTCCAAAATAAGTGATTTTTTGGTTGTTTTCACATGTATTAAGAAATTCACCTTTTAACATTAATTAGCAATGAAATTGACCATATTAACCTTTACTATCTCTTCACATAAACACTCCTAACACATACTCCAACTAGGAATGACAGGCAGTGCGGGTGCGGGGCGGGTCCTGTTTGAACCCGCCTCGCCCGCCCCGCGTAGGATTTAAACCCGCATTCACCCGCCCCGCACTCCATCCGTGTTCACCCGCCCCGCCCGCACCCGCAAATTTTTTTAAAAATAAAAAATAAAAGTTCTTTCTTTTTCAGAAAGCTAGACTTAAATCTGATTTTTTTAACAAATAATTAATTATATGCAAATGGTTCTTAAATTCCCATCTTAGATAATGTCGAAAAAATAGTACCAACTACATTTCAGTTCAAAGAAGGGATGGGATATGCTCGCAAATAAATATAGAGCAACAAAGCATAGCACTGAGCCAAATTTTATATTTGAATAAGAATATATGTTATTCTTATAGAATTCAAGCTTACATTAGAAATTGGAAAGAACCTTCGACAAAGATCAATCAATAGATATTTTCATGTTTCTTTTGTTATTCAGTAGTTACACTCACGAGTATTTGAGAAAAATTAAAGGATACTACTTTGATTAATATAACAGAGTTAGAACTAATTGAGAATTATGTGTCAAATGTTACAATTTTAGAACTTTTCATAGAAGGATGAGAATTTGACGTACAAACATTTTGAAACTTCTATTTTGTTTCAATAATGTGGGTTTCATCTCCAGAAACGTAAAAAAAAAATTATTTCGCCCCGCACCCGCATGTGCTTAAACACACACTGCCCCGCATATGTCTAAATCCGTTCCGCTCCACACCCGCATTGTCTCATTGACAACCTTAACTTCAACATTATTTACTCCAACGGCAATGTACGAAAAAAATAATTATTTTATTCTTAAAATCAAAAAAAATAATTTATTTTGGATCATAAAAAAAGTCAAAAATTCACTTATTGTGTACCGGAGGGAGTAATATTATCTTTAATGAAAGAACCAGATCCTAGAGGTATGGCTTGGCAAACTAAAGATTAATCCAAAATATTAAGATCAATCCAGTTTCTGTCTCTCCATTTATTTCAGGATTTCTGAATCTTGAAGTTTGTATACGTGTCCAGTTTTTCACATGTCTTGTTGGTTCATTGGTTCTTTAATACCCCTATGACGGTGGCTGTTTAAATAGAGAGTTACTATATATTAAAGGAATCTTAAAAGTTTGTGAAAAATATATTGAATAACCTGAAATTTTATTTATTTCGTGGGGAACTTAATTTAGGAGTAGACCTTTTTATTTTGGGATTTATGAGAGTTTGAAAACGAAAACTCCTTTCCTTGTTTGGTGTACTTACTTGAGCAGGATGAAAGGAAACTTTCACGTCCGATTTTGAAGGGGGAGATCCTATAGAATCCTATTCCAATTTTTCTTTTTGCTACGCCCATAATGGGGGATTTGCATCTATACTCGTTTTTTAGGTCACATTTTAATTTGAATGCGCTTTACAAAAAAAATTATAAGTATACCCACTTTTCGCGTAAACTTCAGGCATACGAGCCTGAAGTAACAAAGGTAATCACACAAACTTCACCATTCTAGTAGACGGGCCTGAAGTTGTTTGTAATTGCTGAATTTAAGCATTCTACTAGCTAAAGTTTTATTCTCTATTTGATGTACTTAGCATGTTTTAGCTGAAATTTTGTCCTGCATTCAATAGTTTTGTCGTAAAGCTTTTTCAAAAACTTCAGCACAAGAGTTGTCACTAACTCGGACTTATGATACTACTATTCAAATTCTGAACTTTTGACTATAATACAATGTATACCCGTGGGAACTCTTGATGCCGAAGTCAAGTGGTAAAATGCCGTGAAAATAGCACGACTTAGCCAGTTCTCGGACTGGTAATTGAAAAATAGCCAGCATTTGTAAAGTCATTGAAAAATAGCCATTATTTTGCTGCAACACGAAAAGTTCCAGTATAATATGCTGGAGATTGGTGCGCCGTGTATGAACTTCCAGCATATTATGCTGGACCAATATATTATATTGGAACTTCAGTATATTATGCTGGAACTTCAGTATATCTGGCTTTCTTTGAATTTCACCCTAAAATGCCGCATCAAATGAAGCCCAAACAGAATCCAACCCACGGCCTAGATAATTCACTTAGTAAAACCCAACTTGCTCCCCCATGGGCTGCTAATTAGATCTCACATAAGCCTAATAATAGGACTAACTTGGGGCAAGATGATTCAAATAGCCCAAAGTAGCAGAAATGACAGAAACATTGCAAAACATGATGATTTGACATAATCCAAGAAATGTTTTTTTGCACACAAATTTGTAATCTTTGTGCAAGATTCAAAACAGATCCTACACTAATACTCTAAATCACTTTCTAAGAAAATGTAGTAGATACGACGAGAATATTGTCCGACTTATAAGAGGCCCCATTAACCAAACCTCGAGTAGTCTACAACTCCTCATGTCGCGAAATCTGGATATACTAAACTCAATCCAGGGTTATTCAATCAATGTCAGGGTGCAGGAAAACAATTATTCTGTTACACTAGTGTACACAATAAGAAACACACAAGTGGCTCGCACTATGTAGGAGGAGGAAGTCTCAACTTGGCAAATTCATCACTTCTGCTAAAACACAGTGCAACCTTCCAAGATTCTCAAGAAAGACCAATTACCTTTCCAGTAGTGGTATCAATGTCAATCTCATAGAAACAAGGTCGCGTAGGCAGACCAGGCATTGTGCTCATTGTGCCAACTAGTGGATAAATGAATCCCGCGCCAATGCTGGCCCTAACATCTCTGATGGGCAGGATGAATCCACTTGGAGCCCCCTTCTTTGCAGCTTCATGCGAGAATGAATATTGTGTTTTAGCCATGCAAATTGGCAGATTTGAAAATCCTTGTTTGCTGTACATCTCAATCTGTTTCTCAGCCTAATAGCACAGATATCAAACTCCTTGTGTTAATGATAAACCAAAAGAATTTCAACTGTATGTAAATGCTTTCAACGATATCAAAGTCTTCTACCAGACCAAATTACAGAACGATTTCAGATAGATCAGAGATAGTTTTAACATTGTGATTAACATAAAGGTGCATTAAGGCATCAACTACGCTTATATGTACCAACACCTTCAGCAACAAATTGCAAGGAAAAACTTTAAGTCCTAGATTATTGGAAAATTTTATTATTAAATGCAGCATAGAGGGAATTCTCACGGTTAAATGGTTGTATAATGATAGTTATGGGAAAACTACAGAAGATTTATAGGTCACAACAATATATAAGAAGAATAACAGAGAACTTCACCAAATGTGAGAGAGTGAGAAAGAGAAA
Source organism: Nicotiana knightiana (assembly GCA_005239525.1). NCBI lineage: Eukaryota > Viridiplantae > Streptophyta > Magnoliopsida > Solanales > Solanaceae > Nicotiana > Nicotiana knightiana. The sequence continues at coordinate 61,823 of ML428728.1, read as the reverse complement.
CTATCATTCCATACAAGAGCGTGTGCCTAGGAAAATGTCCTGTTAAAAAGATATGACAAAAAGAGCAGCACAGCTGGGTTTCGAGCGAAGACAGATATAGAAGCATAACTATGCTAATCATAAAGGGTTATAAAAGGAAAAACCAGAAGCAAACAAAGGCAAGATAAGGTTAGAGTGTTAATCAAGCCAGTGGCGGAGGCAGGATCTCCGCGAAGGGGGTTCAAAAGGAAAAAGTTATAAAAGATTGTAGCTAGTAGGAATTGAACCTATGACCTTACAAGATTTTGAACTCCCTTGACCACTAAGCTACACTTTTGGGCTATGTCAAGGGGATTCAAAACTTAATATATAGAGGTAAAAAACAGATTTTGCCTTATATATACAGTGTAATTTTTCGGCGAAAGAGGTTCGCATCCGCCCCCTAAATCCGCCCCTGAATCAAGCCACGAGAAAAGGCTTGATTTGCAGTCTAACAAGTCATGCTATGTTGATCTCCATGCTATGTATTTACGTGTATCATATATCCTGATAATGTCGCCAATATTTACTCATATCTGCAACTAATCTACTACTATAGAAAACTTTTCTGCATCTGAACTAAAATCAATAATCAATTCACTGTTAATATATATTCAAAAAGAAAGTAAAGAAAAGAAAAGAAAAGTCACCCACTCTTATCCATAACTTTTACCATGATGCAAAATCGCTCTGCAGTGCAACCTATTCAGACAAGTCAAAGATAACAGGCCTAACAAAGCAAAGCATATATGGAATTTAAACTAAATCTCACATCAAAAAGAACTATTAAAGATATTAAACACCAAAAATGTTTTTCTGAATTGTTAACGTCTGGAGAGAGAAACACAGACAAAATCAGAAAGAAAGTGCAGTAATAGGTAGGAGCAATAGGAAAAAACACCTGTTCAGAGTACTCTACTCCATCAGCACCATATGATTTTGCTATTGCCGCTATTTTATCTTTTATACCTATATCCAGCGGGTACAGGAATCTTAGTGGTTGGGTTGCATTCTCACAGGCCTTCTGAACTGCAATTCCAAGATCCACCTGAATAAACAATTCCAGCTTATCAGTGTTTCATATTAGCAACTAGTAAACCCCATAGCAAAACGGTCAACACAACACATTTGCATGTTTCTTTCATGTTTTTGTCCAAAATAATGGTTATACGTTCATTACATCACATAAATTCATGTCAGAGTGCGAGAGTCTTCAGATTAGTAAACTAGATCCAAACTAATAAAAACGTTCAATTGATAAAATACTTCTAAACTGCTAAGCAGCAGACAACCAAAAAGTAAAACTAAATAACAAAATAATTATGGCGACCACTATGACCAAAACAAATTAGCTTCACGCTCTTGCAAGAACCAATCAACTGACAGTCAATCATGTCTGCGCTATTGGCTCTATAATGGAATTGTTAGGACATTTAGTTAATCCCGAACCAAATATTCTGCAGAAACTTATACTGTCAATTTTGAGTTTTTTAGCATGTGTATTTTGTTTGGTACTCAACCTTCTACTCAAAACATCTTTTTATTTCTCCATAGAAGTGCAATGATTGCAAAAAAGACTTACCGCTCCTTTGCCACCATGAGCATGATGAGTACAAATTACTGCATCAAATGCTCCTGCAGCAAATGCAGCATTTTTAACTGCATTTAGTTCTGCTTCAGTATCAGTTGCGAATGCATTGACGGCAACCACAACATTTGCACCATAAGCTTTTGTGTTTGAAATGTGCCTGGCCAGATTCACACAACCGGCTTCCACTAGTGCAACATTCTCAGTTACATAGGCACGGTCAAGAGGCCTTCCAGCTGTGACGTCAGGTCCTCCACCATGCATTTTAAGGGCTCTTACAGTGGCCACAATAACAGCGCACTGAGGTTTCAAGCCACTATATCGACATTTGATGTTCATAAACTTCTCTGTCCCAATATCAGAACCAAAGCCAGCCTCTGTAACCACAAAGCCACCAGGTCCGACGAGCTTTAATGCAATCTTGTCAGCAACAATAGATGAATTTCCATGCGCAATATTTGCGAAAGGACCCGCATGAACAAGAACAGGAGTGCCCTCAAGAGTCTGCATAAGAGTAGGGTTAATGGCATCTTTCATCAAGACGGTCAAAGCGCCTCCAACCCCAAGATCATCAGCCGTAACTGGATCACCAGCTTTGCTATTCCCGACTACCATTTTCCCCAGCCTCTCTCGCATATCAGCTAGTGATGTCGTGAGGGCTAGAACTGCCATTATTTCACTGGCAACTGAAATATCAAATCCTGTCTCCCGCACCATCCCCTTCTCTTCGGGGCCCTGACCTACGGTAATTTTTCTCAAAAACCTATCATTGACATCCATAACTCTTCTCCATGTGATGGAAGCGGGATCTATATCTAGCCTAGCAAATTTATTGATCTCTTCAGGAGTAAGGTCTTCAGGGGCCGTCTTGTCAATACCAAGTTTCTTCAAACGCCTAAACATTATGTCGCAGAACTTCCGTTTACCTTCTTTATTTGGCGGGCATAACCTGTTAAAGAGAGCCTTATCAGACTGCGAAGATTCATGGAAGATTCGTGTGTCAATGGCAGCAGCCAAGAGGTTATTTGCTGCTGTAATTGCATGAATATCTCCTGTTAAGTGAAGATTGAACTCATCCATTGGTATCACTTGACTGTAACCACCTCCTGCAGCACCACCCTTAATTCCAAATGTTGGTCCTTGCGATGGTTGGCGGACACATGTGACAACCTGAGAGCACCAGGTAGAGAGGAAACTGGTCACAGATAAAAAAAATAGACAGCATTTCTAGGACACAAACGCTGACATGGATAATGCCTTCTTATCAAAACAACATGAAATCAATTATAGTGCTTTAAATATAAAAATGTATGGACATCATTTGCTCAGCTATAAGTTACTGATTTAACTTTAGCAGAAATTAATCATCCACGTATACCTGATAGACATGAAATTTTAGATGGTTTTTTACATCTCTATAAAAATTAGGACAAAAAGAGGAAGAGATGAGGGAAATTTAGGAGGGAGGGATTCAGCAAAAAGGAATAGCCAAATCTTTCCTCTGCCCAAGATTTCTCTTTGTCTCACATTATAATCCATAAGGAGAGGGCCAGGTAGCACCAATATACAAGCCAAAAGGGACATCTTCAATTGGATTAGTAGAAAGATTCTATGAAAAATACAAGAAAATGAAGACTCTGACTCGAATAACAAAATCTAAATCTTGATTCAGAGACCTCAAAATGAAAAACAAATGCTTTTATCTATCCAACTTCTCAATATTTTCCAGCAGGCAGAAGAAAAAAGACATAACGTGAATATTTGTCAACTTTTCTGTGATGTCCAGAAAAACCAGATAAAATATCCACATTTCTTCACTTATATATTATCCTTCCTTACAAGTTCAACAGATATTAGCTTACAAGCATATATTTCTAATTGTTAAGATCCGGAGAACTAGTAATTTCTCTAAGTTTATGAGACGGATATCCTATAGAGAATTCAAAGTTACCTTTTTATCAAGGAAAGCTCCTAGAGCCTGGCAAAGACCGACCGTGGTGGTAGACTTCCCTTCTCCAAGAGGGGTTGGAGTTATCCCTCCAACCACCACATAATACCCGTCTTCACTTCCTCCGACCTCATCAAGCACTGACAACAGCACCTGGAATCACAACAAGTACAGCATATCAATTCACCAACCATAAAAGAAAAGCCAACATATTAATAGCAATACACAAAAACAGATGTCACAATCATATTCTCTTATGCATACTTGTTTTCAAGTAAAAGACCTCATTTTAGTCTAAGAAACTCAGCTTTGAAAAACTGCAAAATAGAAGTACCCGATGCGTTATAATCATTCAGCAAGGAAAGATAGTATTTTTTTGTGAGTAGGTAACAAAAGAAAGTATTTTTACAGCACATGAATACCCCTAAATCTTTCATATTTACATTAGCTAAGAAGCCATGCAATAGACTACATGGCAGTGCTGCGGAAATGAACTTCATTTGCTATTGAAAACATAAAAGGAACCATATCTATGCATCTCAATCACAATACTCTTCCATGCAGACCAAGCAAAATCTAACAAATTATCAGAACTTAATGCAGAAAAGCTAGCATAACAGAAGCAAGGTGACGATTTACAATTATACAATTAATGAGGCTCATATAAAATGAATGTCAACCAGTAAACATATATTCTTCTAATCACCAATCAACATGGATTAACAAAGTAAACCAAAATTTAAAAACATAGCAATAGACTACTAAAGAAAATCCAAAATAATTAAAAATAAACAAAAAGTACATAAAAGAGAAGCAATAAACACATATAATAACACATGAATATATATACAATAAAAAAGGTATTACCTTTGCTTTATTCTTTATTTAATACTGAGGGCTAAGATTGAGTTCTTGAGTTATTATTTTACCTTTTAGTTTTCTTTCATTAGCAATACTTCTATTGAAGGGGAGCTTGGCATAATTGGTAAAATTGATGCCGTGTGACCAAGAGGTCACGGGTTCGAGCAGTGGAAACAGTCCCTCGCAGAAATGTAGATAAAATGGCCCCTTATAGTCCAGCCTTTCCCCGACCTTGAGAATAGCATAAGCTTAGTGCTATTCGCTTAGTGCACCGGGCTGCCCGCAATACTTTTATCAGAAAATGAATGCCAACCAATAAACATATATTATTCTAATCACCAATCAACATGAATTACAAAAGTAAACCAAAATCTACAAAAACAACAGGTGCTAACAAAAATCAAACAGAGGTGAATTAATATAACATATCCTAACACATGAATCTACATACAATAATAACCTGTGAGAAAAGGTATTACCTTTGCTTTATACTTGCCATATAAATCATAATGCTGGGGATTAAGATTGAGTTCTTGAGCAATCTCAGAAATATGAAGAGGTTCAACAGAATTAGCAATATCTATATCTGCTGGTACAGGAGAAACCACTTCCAGTTTCCTTGTTGTTTTTCCCATGATTTCTTATACTTTTGAGTATGTATTCAAGATTGTATTTTTAGATCAGAAAGATTTTCAGATATACAGAAAGAAGAGTCCAAGTCAATTATTGGCAATAGGGTGTCTCTTAAAAAACAGAGTTCTTGTCATTGTTGTACTATTAGATTATCATAATTTTGAGGCTTTTGATGGAGTGGGTTGGGTGGGTGGGTGGGGATTATTTCTTGGTAACTTCTTATCTAATGTGTGATACATTGAATTTTGTGCCAATCCTACCTTAGATTTTTGTGGCAGACTTGAGTGCGCCAGTTTACGCCCAATAAATGGAGGAAATTTAGATATTATCTGTGTAATTAGTGGGTGTTTGGACATAAGAATTGTAAAATTTCAAAAACAAAAAAAAGGTGGAAATTTTTTTTAAGTGAAAATGATATTTGAAAATTAGAGTTGTGTTTGGACATGAATATAATTTGAGGTTATTTTTTAAGTTTTGTGAGTGGTCTGAGTTGTGTTGGTCAAAACTTGGGCTGAACTCAATAACTGCAAATGAACGAGATGTGGCCGAGGTCGAAGCCGATCACGGCTCAATGGCGAGGAGTCTCCTAAAGAAGGATTAATGTCGAGGTCGTGTGAAGAATGTACGAAAGTAACGGTTAGAATAAGTTTTAGAATAGAGGGAAGGAATATTCCATTGAATATTTCTTCAGTTGTACTTTTTAGGGTTTCTTAGGAATATCCACTATAAATAGGAAGAGATAAGGAACAAAAAGGGATCTTCACTTTTCTGATAAGAACACATTCTAAATGATTGACTATAAAGAATATACAAAAGCTTATCTTGTTCACTGATTCTACTGCTTAATATACATCTTTTATTCACAAGATCCGAGGATTCCTTGTCCACCTTCATTTTATATTATTTCACGTTGTTGTCAGAAAGGAGAATCATCCAAGTCATCTAACTTTTGGGTGATAAAATTTCTCCTTATTACATTTATTGCATGTTTTCATCGCTACATTCATTGACAATCATTGAGCCTTTTTAGTTGGAATTCAATAGTATTGGACACGGTCCTACTTCATCAATATATCTAAACCTCAGATCTAGTAGTTATTATATTTAACTAGGATTCACCATTTACTTTCTCATTAATATGTTTAAAAAGGGTTTAACACTTTTTTTTGGTAAAACAATTTGCGCCTTCTGTGGGGAGGTTCTAGTTAAAATTTTAATTTCTTCTAGATTTTAAAACAACAACAACAACCATCTTTTTCCTATTTTGCACGAGCTAACAATGGTAGGAAAAAGAGATGAAAGACTTAAAGCAATAGTGGATGTCATTGCCAACCTCCTAAGCACCATCAACGAGGTTGACAGAGAAGACGAGGAGAATGTGACGCCGAGTGCCTCACCCAGGCGAAGTGACTCACCTTCGCCTCATGGGAGCGTAACCGCTTCACGTGAGAGGGAGCATTCACGTCCACAACTGAGGAAGCGCCACCATCAGTAAAAAAACTACTGGAGGCGTGGTTGACAAGTACTCTAAACAATATACTCTACAAACCCACTCAAGGGGCGAGTAGGCGTACCGCACGAGCGGACACCACAACAACCATCAACGAGCAGCACACTCCTCTCCCACCAGGTAACACCCACACTATCGTTGATACAGGTAATGATGCGCTTGCAGCCATTCTGAAGAAAATGGAAGAAATGGAGAACGAGAATAAAGCGCTCTGTGACCAAATGAGGGAGCACTAAGAAAGGGTTGATAAGATACCTGGCATCCCGAAACTTCTACCAAAACGGGACGTCGGCCGATTCGTTGAAAAACCATACAACGAGGAGGCAGCCCCACATGCCATACCCAAAACCTTCAAAATGCCACCATATTTAAATATATACGACGGCATAACAGATATCGAGAACCGTATCATTCATTATGTCACAACGGTAAAAGGCAACAACCTCTCAAAAGAGCAGGTACCGTCAGTGCTGCTGAAGAAGTTCGGCGAAACCCTAAAAGGGGGAACCTTAACATGGCACTCACAATTACCAGTACGTTTGATAATTGTAACGACTTGGTCGGTCGTTTTAATAATTTGCTCCCCGATACCCTATTTACCGCTTCTCCCATGTCTATTTATGTTATTGGAACTTGTCGGAGCGTTGAGTGATGAAATCCGGAGTGATTTTGGACACATAGTTCATAGATGTGGAATTTAGTTTTAGAAATCTGACTGTAGCTAGAGTTGTGTGAAGACGGATCCGGAATGGAATTATGTCGACTCTGTTAGCTCCGTTGGGTGATTTCAGGGTTAGGAGCGTGTTCGGAATGTGTTTTGAGGCCGGTTGTGAATTTAGGCTTGAATTTGGCGAAAGTTAGAATTTCGACGATTCCGGCCGATAGGTGAAATTTTTATATCGGACTCGGAATGGAATTCCGAAAGTGACAGCAGGTCCGTAATACCATTTATGACCTGTATGAAAAATTTGAGGTCATTCGTATGAGTTTAGACGTGTTTCTGCATCGGATGTGAATTCTAGAAATTTCATAAGTTCTTAGGCTTGAATCTATGCATATTTGATGATTTTGATGTTATGAGATCTTTTTTAAGGCTCGACCAAGTTTGAATGAAGTATTAGGATTGGTTGGTAGTTTTGGTTGAGGTCCCGGGGGCCTCGGGTGTGTTTCGGATGTTCAACGGAAATTTTTGGCCTATAAGTCTTTGCTGGTTTTTCTGGTTTTTCTACAGCTGTGTTTTACTCTCTACGATCGCAAGGGTTCACCCGCGATCGCGTAAGGTAAAAGTGAGAGGTCCTGCAGTTGTTCTCTACGATCGAAATAAAAGGTCTGCGATCGCAGTGTGTTGGAATCTTGGTCAACGCGATCGCATGACCGGGACCGCATTCGCATATAGTATTCTTGGTTTGGGGGGAGTTTCAATATTTGTTCTACGCGGTTGCGTGGCCCCAACCGCGATCGCGTAGCTCTGGGTCCTCAAGGTTCGCGATCGCGTACAGCTTTCTACGATCGCATAGCATGATTCCAAGCGTGTGTTTCTTTACTCTCCGCTATCGCGACTCCTTGTCTGCGATAGCATATAACAAATGCCTGGGCAGTCTTTTAAGGACCCAAATCCGAGGGTTTATGTTATTTTCACCATTTTCGAATTTGAGAGCTCGGGAGAGGCAATTTTTGGAGGTTTTTGCACCTGGGTAACTTGGGTAAGTGATTTCTATCCATTATAGATCAATTTCCATGATTCCAATCTTAAATTCAACCTTTAAATTTCGAAAACTTTGGGTAGAAAATGGGGAAAATGGGATGAACTTCATAGACCGAATTATTGAGTTTTGATTGGGTGTTTCACCTCCAATTTGAGAGATTCTTATATGGTTAGACTCGTGAGTGAATGGGTGTCCGAAAAATATAAATTTTACCCGATTCCGAGACGTGTGCTCGGGGGACTTTTTGGGAGAATTTCCTAATTTCGCGTATTAGCTTATAAATAATTAGCTATTTTTATTCCCTTAAAGTGATATTCACACCATGCAATCGATTTGAATAGATTTGGGCCACCCGGAGTCAGATACTCGTGGCAAGAGCGTGGTATTGAGTTGATTAGCGCGGTCAAGGTAAGTGGCTTGCCTAATTTTGTGTTGGGGACTTTCCCTTAGGTATTTTTATACTGATTTTGTTGTGTGGACACCGTGTACGCGAGGTGACGAGTGCGTACACGGGTTATTGTTGCTAAATCCTATTTTTACTCCCATGAAATCGTTCATTTTCATTCATATATTATTGTTTCCTATCTTAATTGAGTAGATAACTTAAGAGTAAGCATGCCTACCTGTTCTGACTTGAATTCCTATTATGTGCTCCTAGTCACATCATGCTTAGGTAGCTTTACTCTATTCTTGCCTGTTGTTTTTCCCGGACTATTTAATTAAGCCATAATTGACATACTTCTGCATTGCATATTTAAATTGGGACTACAGACCAAGATCCGGGGAGCTTTCCCCCTGTACTACATTTCATATTTAAATTGGGACTACGGACCGAGATCCAGGAGCTTTCCCCCTGTACTGAAATGCATATTTAAATTGGGACTACAGGCAGAGATTCGGGAGTTTTCCCCATGTACTGCATAGCATATTTAAATTGGGACTACAGACTGAAATCCGGGAGCTTTCCCCGTGTACTGCATTGCACATTTACTGTTGAGATATATGTTGTGCTGAGCCGAGGGCTCTCTTTATGTTATTAAATCTTTCCGTTTTTCTTAATCCTGTTTATCATTGCTTATTTATTTTTCACTGTTGTAAATTGTATATTGACTTGTTTTACAAACTCAGTAGGGCCTCAACCTGACCTCGTGACTACTTGACTGGGGTTAGGCTTGGCACTTACGGAGTACCGAATGTGGAGTACTCACGCCCTTTCCTGCGCATGTTTTCCCCATGTGCAGATCCAGGTACCAGCACCCAGTATCGTGGCTAGGAGCCGTTCTAGCAGCAGCCATGAGACCGCGAGGTAATTCTGCCGCGTTCGCAGAATCCCACGAGTCCCCTTCTACTCTAGTATATGCATAGAAGACTTGTATATTTTTCTGTCTTTTCATTGTATAGAGCTACATTTAGTACAGAGCTTGTGACTATGGTGACATTCCGGGTTTTGGGAAGTAAAAATGTATATGCTGAGCAGCTACGTTATATCTACTTGAGATCTTTTCTGTCTTTATTTTATTGATTCTATCATTTCCGCAAATTTTAGGCTCACCTAGTCATAGACTAGGTGCCGTCACGATACCTTTCGGAGGGTAAATTGGGTCGTGACAAGTTGGTATCAGAGCTTCTAGGTTCATAGGAGTCACAAGTCACAAGCCAATTTATTAGAGTCTCGCGGATTGGTGCGGAGACGTCCGTATCTATCTTCGGGAGGCTATGTAACTGTTAAGAACAATAAAATTCTTTGGAATTCCTTATCGTGCTAAGTTGTTGTCATCAAATTCTTAAACTCTATTCTATTCTTGTTGCAGATGGTTCGTACCTGTATCGGACGTACTGATGACCAGGCACCTGATCCCCCAGTTAGAGCCACCAGAGGTAGGGGCCGGGGCCGGGGCAGGGGATGAGCACGCGGTGCAGGCCGAGCACCAATTAGAGCAGAGGCAGAGAAGCCCCCAACATCTACAGTTGGAGGGGCACATGAGGTCCCTACTGTTACTCCAGACCTCCAGGAGACATTGGCCCAATTCTTGAGTGCTTTCAGTACTCTATCTCAGGCGGGTCTACTCCCGATAGCTCCAGCTACATCCTAGGCCGGAGGAGGGACACAGACTCCCGCATTCCGTACTCCTGAGCAGAGGGTTCATATTGGGTAGGTTCCAGAGTATATTCCTATGCCCCCAGCAACTCCAGCTCAGCATGAGACTAGGATAGCTGTTCCTGAGGCAGAGCAGCTCCGACTTGAGAGGTACAAGAAGTATCACCCACCTGAGTTTAGCGGACTAGCTTCGGATGACACCCTGGGTTTTCTTGAGGGGTGTCATCGCATTCTCCGCACTATGGGTATTGTAGAGACGAGTGGGGTTTCTTTCACTACTTTCTAGCTGAGGGGAGCAGTTTATCAGTGGTGGCGTGCTTTTGAGCTTAGTAGCCCGGACGATGTAGCTTCACTTACTTGGGCTCAGATTTCCGAGATGTTCTTACTTGAGTTTATCCCTCAGAGCTTTAGGGATGCTTGGCGTGCAGAGTTTGAACAGCTACGCCAGGGTGTCATGACTATGTCAAAGTATGCATTCCGTTTCAGCGAATTGGCTCGCCATGCACCAGCTTTGGTTGTCACAGTCAGAGAGAGGGTTCGGCGCTTTATTGAGGGACTCCACCCCAGTATTCAAACCAGCATGGCCAGAGAGCTGGAGACCGATATTACTTACCAGCAGGCCGTGAGTATTGCCCGGAGGATTGAGACTATGTTAGCCCGGGACAGGGAGGAGAGAGAGGCCAAGAGGCCTCGAGAGACTGGACATTTTTCAGGAGCCCGTGCACCAGCAGCACGCTATCATAGGGGTTTTGTGAGTCGCCCTGTTCATTCAGCTCTCCCAGCAGCCAGCGGTATTCCAGCTCCTCCTAGATCACAAGAGCCTTATTATGCACCACTAGTATCTTAGGTGCCTCCTGCTCGAGGTGCTATCACTGGCCAGCCCAACAGGCCAGTTTAGAGTCAACAGCGGCCACCACGTCCTCCGAGGGGTTTCTTTGAGTATGGTGACCCTCATCATATGATCAGAGATTGCCCCAGAGCGAGGAAGGGCGCACCACCTCAGACTTATCAGGGTGCACCCCTCAGATTTATCCGGGTCCACGTCTTCCACCAAGTCCTCCATCTATTCTTCCAGCCCCAACTGCTACCTTACCACCTCAGGCAGCTCGAGGTGGAGGTCGGGGAGGTCAAGGTCGCCTTAGAGGGGGAGGCCAGGCCAGGTACTATGCTCTCCCGGCCAGGTCCGAGGCCATTGCTTCAGATTCAGTCATTACAGGTATTTTTCCCGTTTGTCATAGAGATGCATCGGTATTATTTTACCCAGGCTCTACATATTCATATGTGTCTTCCTATTTTGCTTCACATCTGGGGATAGCCCGGGATTCTTTGAGTTCCCCTGTTTATGTTTCTACTCCGGTGGGAGATTCTCTTGTTGTGGACCGTGTATATCGATCATGTTTGATTTCAATCAGTGGTTTTGAGACCAGAGCTGACTTACTACTACTCAGTATGGTAGATTTCGATGTTATATTGGGTATGGACTGGTTGTCTCCCTATTATTCTATTCTTGATTGTCACGCTAAGATCGTGACGCTGGCTATGCCAGGATTTCCGAGGTTAGAGTGGAGAGGTTCCTTGGAGTATACTCCCCGCTGAGTCATTTCTTTTCTTAAGGCTCAGCGGATGGTTGAAAAGGGGTATGATGCATATTTGACTTATGCGAGAGATCTTAGTGCTGAGACCCCTACAGTTGAGTCAGTTCGAATTGTCAGGTACTATTCCGATGTGTTTCCAGCTGATCTTCCGGGTATGCCACCCGATAGAGACATTGATTTCGGAATTGACTTGTTGTCGGGCACTCAACCCATTTCCATTCCTCCTTATCGCATGGCCCCTCCTGAGTTGAAGGAGTTGAAGGAGCAGTTATAGGAGTTGCTTGAGAAGGGATTCATCAGGCCCAGTGTATCACCTTGGGGCGCTCCGGTATTATTTGTGAAGAAAAAGGATGGCTCGATACATATGTGTATTGACTACCGGCGGCTGAATAAGTTGACAATGAAGAACAAGTACCCATTGCCTCGCATTGATGATCTATTTGACCAGTTACAGGGTGCTAGGGTGTTCTCCAAGATTGAATAACGTTCTGGTTATCATCACTTGAAGATTCGGGAACCAGATATCCTGAAGACTGCCTTCAGAACCAGATATGGCCACTATGAGTTCCTTGTTATGTCATTTGGGCTGACCAATGCCAACAACCTTCATGCACCATATGCATAACATATTTCGGCCTTATCTTGATACTTTCGTCATTGTGTTCATTGATGAAATTCTGGTATATTCTAGGTCCCAGGAGGACCATGAGCAACACTTGAGGATCGTGCTTCAGACATTGAGGGAGAAGAAGTTGTATTCCAAGTTTTCTAAGTGTGAATTTTGGCTTGATTTTGTGGCATTCCTAGGCCACATGGTGTCTTCGGATGGGATCAAGGTAGATCCGAAGAAGGTGGAGGCGGTTGAGAGTTGGCCCAGACCGTCCTTAGCTACTGAGATCCGTAGTTTCCTCGGTTTGCCTGTGTATTATCGCTGTTTTATGGAGGGATTTTCATCCATTTCGGCGCCTATGACCAGACTGAACCAGAAGGGTGCATCTTTTATATGGACTGAGGAGTGTGAGGAGAGATTTCAGAAGCTAAAGACAGCCCTGAGTACAACTCCTGTGTTGGTTTTGCCTACCGATTCCGGGTCCTATACAGTTTATTGTGATGCTTCAAAGATTTGGGAGCGGTGTTGATGCAGGACGGTAGGGTGATTGCCTACGCGTCCAGACAGTTGAAGGTCTATGAGAAAAACTACCATGTTCATGATCTCGAGTTGGCAGCGATTGTTCACGCCCTGAAGATATGGCGTCATTATTTGTATGGTGTTCTTTGTGAGATATTATTGGAGTTTGCAGCACATATTCAGGCAAAAGGATCTAAATTTACGCCAGCGGAGGTGGTTGGAGTTTCTAAAGTACTATGACATCACTATATTATACCACCCGGGGAAGGCCAATGTGGTGGCCGACGCCTTGAGTCACCGTGCGGAGAGTTTGGGGAGTTTGGCATACCTTCATGCAGCTGAGAGGCCTCTAGCCTTAGATGTTCCGTCCTTAGCCAATCAGTTCGTGAGATTTGATCTTTCTGAGCCTTGTCGGGTATTAGCTTGTGTAGTTGCTTGATCTTCCCTTCATGACCGTATCATAGGGCACCAGTATGATGATCCCCACCTTTTGGTTCTTCAGGATAGAGTCCGACGGGGTGATTCCAGAGATGTGACTATAGGAGATGACGGGGTGATGAGGATGCAAGGTCATAATTGTGTGCCCAACGTGGATGGGCTTCGGGAGTTGATTCTTGAGGAGGACCATAGTTCGCGGTATTCCATCCATCCGGGTACCGCGAAGATGTACCAGGATCTAATACAACACAATTGGTGGCGAAGGATGAAAAAGTATATACCAGAGTTTGTAGCCAAGTGTCTCAACTGTCAGCAAGTCAAATGTGAGCATCAGAGACCGGGATGATTACTTCAGCAGATTGAGCTTCCAGAGTGGAGTGGGAGCGGATCACCATGGACTTTGTGGTTGGACTTCCTCGGACTTTGAAGAAACATGATGCTATTTGGGTGATTGTGGATCGGCTGACCAAATCAGCCCATTTCATTCCAGTACTGACTACATATTCATCGGAGAGGTTGGCTGAGATTTATATCAGAGAGATCGTTCGCCTCCACGGTATTCCAGTATCTATCATCTCAAACAGAGGTACACAGTTCACTTCGCGGTTCTGGAGAGCCGCTCAGTAGGAGTGAGGCACCAGGGTAGAGTTGAGTACAACCTTGCACCCTCAGACAGACGGACGGGCAGTCCGAGCGCACGATTCAGATTCTCGATGATATGCTCCGTGCCTGTGTGATGGATTTTGGAGGGTCATGGGATCGATACTTGCCTCTTTTAGAGTTTGCTTATAACAACAGCTACCAGTCCAGCATTCAGATGGATCCGTATGAGGCTTTGTATGGTCGGCGGTGCAGGTCTCTCGTGAGATGGTTTGAGCCGGGCGAGGCCCGATTATTGGGTACAGACTTGGTTCAGGATGCCCTGGACAAGGTGAAGGTAATTCAGGAGAGACTTCGCACAACTCAGTCCAAGAAGAAGAGCTATGCGGACCGGAAGGTTCGTGACTTGGAATTTATGGATGCTGATCGGGTTTTGCTTCGGGTATCGCCTATGAAGGGCGTCATGAGGTTCGGGAAGAAAGGCAATCTGAGTCTGAGATTTATTGGCCCTTTTGAGGTGTTGCGACGTGTTGGGGAGGTTGTTTATGAGCTAGCCCTGCCTCCCAGCCTAGCAGGGGTTCATCTGGTGTTCCACGTCTCCATGCTCCGGAATTATCACGGTGACCCGACTCATGTCTCGGATTTCAGCTCAGTCCAATTGGACAAGGATCTATCATATGTTGAGGAGCCTGTAGCTATATTAGACAGGCAGGTCAGAAAGCTCAGGTCAAAGGACATCACGTGAGTAAAGGTTCAGTGGAGGGGTCAGCCAGTCGAGGACGTGACTTGGGAGACCGAGCAGGATATGCGGAGTCAGTACCCTCATCTTTTCCCAGCTTCAGGTATGTTTCTATGCTCGTTCGAGGACGAACAATTTTCTTAAGAGGGGGAGGATGTAATGAACCGGTCGGTCGTTTTAAGAATTTGTGCCCCGATCCCCTATTTACTACTTCTCCCATGTCTATTTATGTTATTGGAACTTGCCAGAGTGGTGAGCGATGAAATCCGGGGTGATTTTGGACACATAGTCCATAGATATGGAATTTAGCTTTAGAAATCTGGTCGTAGCTAGAGTTGTGTGAAGACAGATCCGGAATAGAATTCTGTAGACTCCGTTAGCTCCGTTGGGTGATTTCGGGGTTAGGAGCGTGTTCGAAATGTGTTTTCGAGGTCGGTTGTGAATTTAGGCTTGAATTGACGAAAGATAGAATTCCGGCGATTCCGGCCGATAGGTGAAATTTTGATATCGGACTCGGAATATAATTTCGAAAGTGAAAGAAGGTTCGTATGTCATTTATGACCTGTGTGAAAAATTTGAGGTCATTCGGGTGAGTTTAGACGTGTTACGGCATCAGATGTGAATTCTAGAAATTTTATAAGTTCTTAGGCTTGAATCTATGAATATTTGATGATTTTTCTATTATGAGATGTGTTTTTAAGGCTCGACCAAGTTTGAGTGAAGTATTAGGGTTGGTTGGTAGTTTTGGTTGAGGTCCCGGGGGCCTCGGGTGTGTTTCAGGTGTTCAACGGAAATTTTTGGCCTATAAGTCTTTGCTGGTTTTTCTAGTTTTTCTACAGCTGTGTTTTACTCTCTGCGATCGCAAGGATTCACCCGCGATCGCGTAAGGTAAATGTGAGAGGTCCTGCGGTTGTTCTCTACGATCGCAATAAAAGGTCTGCGATCGCAGTGTGTTGGAATCTTGGTAAATGCGATCGCATGACCGGGACCGCGTTCGCATAGAGTATTCTTGGTTTAGGGAGAGTTTCAATATTTGTTTGACGCGGTCGTGTGGCCCCAACCTTGATCGCGTAGCTCTGGGTCCTCAAGGTTCGCGATCGCGTACTGCTTTCTGCGATCGCATATCATGATTCCAGGCGCATGTTTATTTACTCTCCGCGATCGCGACTCCTTGTCTGTGATCGCATATAACAAATGTCTAGGCAGTCTTTTAAAGACCCAAATCCGAGGGTTATTGTTATTTTCACCATTTTCGAATTTGAGAGCTCGGGAGAGGTGATTTTTGGAGCTTTTTGCACCTGGGTAACTTGGGTAAGTTATTTCTATCCATTATAGATCAATTTCCATGATTCCAATCTTAAATTCAACCTTTAAATTTTGAAAATTTTGGGTAGAAAATGGGGAAAATGGGATGAACTTCATAGACCGAATTATTGAGTTTTGATTGGGTGTTTCACCTCCGATTTGAGAGATTCTTATATGGTTAGAATCGTGAGTGAATGGGTGTCCGGAAGATATAAATTTTACCCGATTCCGAGACGTGTGCTCGGGGGACTTTTTGGGCGAATTTCCTAATTTCGCGTATTAGCTTATAAATAATTAGCTATTTTGTTCCCTTAAAGTGATATTCACACCATGCAATCGATTTGAATAGATTTGGGCCACCCGGAGTCAGATACTCGTGGCAAGAGCGTGGTATTGAGTTGATTAGCGCGGTCAAGGTAAGTGGCTTGCCTAATTCTGTGTTGGGGACTTTCCCTTAGGCATTTTTATATTGATTTTGTTGTGTGGACACCATGTACGCAAGGTGACGAGTTTGTACATGGGTCATTGTTGCTAAATCCTATTTTTACTCCCATGAAATCGCTCATTTTCATTCATATATTATTGTTTCCTATCTTAATTGAGTAGATAACTTAAGAGTAAGCATGCCTACCTGTTCTGACTTGAATTCCTATTATGTGCTACTAGTCACATCATGCTTAGGTAGCTTTACTCTATTCTTGCCTGTTGTTTTTTATGGACTGTTTAATTAAGCCATAATTGACATACTTCTGCTTTGCATATTTATATTGGGACTACGGACCGAGATCCGAGAGCTTTCCCCTGTACTGCATGTCATATTTAAATTGGGACTACGGATCGAGATCCAGGAGCTTTCCCCCTGTACTGAAATGCATATTTAAATTGAGACTACGGACAGAGATCCGAGAGCTTTTCCCCTATACTGCATAGCATATTTAAATTGGTACTACAAACTGAAATCTGGGAGTTTTCCCCGTGTACTGCATTGCACATTTACTGTTGAGATATATGTTGTGCTGAGCCGAGGGCTCTCTTTATGTTATTAAATATTTCCGTTTTCGTTAATCCTGTTTATCATTGCTTATTTATTTTTCACTGTTTTAAATTGTATATTGACTTGTTTTACAAACTCAGTAGGGCCTCAACCTGACCTCGTGACTACTTGACTGGGGTTAGGCTTGGCACTTATGGAGTACCGAATGTGGAGTACTCACGCCCTTTGCTGCGCATGTTTTCCCCATGTGCAGATCCAAGTACCAACACCCAGTATCTTGGCTAGGAACCGCTCTAGCAGCAGCCAGGAGACCGCGAGGTAATTCTGCCGCGTCAGCAGAATCCCATGAGTCCCCTTCTACTATAGTATATGCATATAAGACTTGTATATTTTTCCATTGTTTCATTGTATAGAGCTACATTTAGTACAGAGCTTGTGACTATGATGACATTCCGGGTTTTGGGAAGTAAAAATGTATATGCTGAGCAGCTACGTTATATCTACTTGAGATCTTTTCTGTATTTATTTTATTGATTCTGTCATTTCCGCATATTTTAGGCTTACCTAGTCATAGAGACTAGGTTCCGTCACGATACCTTTCGGAGGGTAAATTGGGTCGTGACAATAACGACGTTCGAGGAGATGGCCGATAAGGTTGTCACCACCCACGCCGGGGATAAGAAAGCAAAGGCCAGGGTGAATGACATACTCTCCGTCAGACAATCGCTTGGCGAAGGACTCGGGGAATTCCTTGCCTGGTTCAACCGAGTAAGAATGATCCTGCTAAACGTATCAAAAGGGATGGCAGTAGCACCCTTCCAAAATGGGTTAAACAGGAATGGGTCGAGGGCGACCAGAAAGTTATTAAGTAGACTCATGAAATACCCTCTAACCACCTAGGAAGAAATTCACAAAGCCTACTGTGCCGAGGTGAGAGCAGATAAGGACGACCTCAACGACTAACATCAGTCTAAACGGAGTCGAGGAAAGACCCCTGTAATGACAACTGAAGATATCATTCAGGTCCATGACTCAATCGAGAAAGGCACCAACCATATATCAGAACGGTCATCCTGCAACCTCCTCGCCAAACAAAAGGGTTGTCTAGGCCACATACTAGGACTCACTGAAACGAAATAGGTACACCTCCACTTTTATCTACTCACAATTTTTGTGTTTCCCCTTCAGAAATAGTGTACGCCCTAGAGAAGCTCGGCCCTAAGGTGAATTGGCCGCAAAAGATGAAGTTTGACCCAAATTCCAGAAAGTCGAATGCCCTCTGTGAGTTCCATCAGGAGCGGGGCCATAAGACCGAGGAGTGCATAGCCCTACGGCAAGAGGTGGTGAACCTGTTTCACCAAGGACATCTAAGGAAGTCGATGAGCAACCGAGGAAGATCCAATTTCTGTCGCGGACGAGAACAACATCAAGGCCCTCCAATGCCACCCCCCTCACCATCCAAATTATCATCGACGTAGGCGATGAAGCAACAATCAACCACGTGAAGTTCACCACCACAGACAAACTGAAGCGGTCGATCACCCATGAATGGTATAACGACCTCGAAGACAGTATCATATTCGACAAGTCAGATACCCACGGTTTGACCTTTCCTCACTTCGAGGTTCTTGTCATTACTTTACGCATTTCAGATACTGATGTAAAATGAATCATGGTAGATGACAGGAGTGGCGAATGTATTATCCACCCCCGAGTTCTCACACAAATGAGACTCGAGGATAAGATAATACCATGCTGCATAACACTAACAAGTATTAACAATACAGTTGAGCGAACCTCCGGAGAGATAACATTGCCTGTTCTGGCTAGTGGTGTCACCCTCAAAACAACATTCCATGTCATGAACCAAAACACAACCTACAACGCCATTATAGGGCGACCCTGGATACACGCCATGAGGGCCATCCCGTCCATCTTATACCAAGTCATCAAGTTTCCTACCCCGTGGGGAATATTCAGCATTTGCAATGAACAGTGCACGACCCAAGAATGCTACCGCATCGCCCAAGAATGCTACCGCATCGCCCAAGATTGCACATACACTCAACAGATAAAAAAGGAGGGCTCAACGGAAGTTGGGGCCTAAACATGACGAACAAGAAGACATCATCAAAGACCCCGACATTGTAGAAGAAACAGGGTCAAGGTAGAAGACCTTGACCCCGTTCAACTGGATAGCAACGACCACAACAAAAAGGCTTACATCGGCCACAAACTCTCAGAACCAGGTAAATTTCATAAATTTTTAATTGACAACGCTGATCTGTTTGCTTTCTCCCATGCAGATATGCCAAGTATCCCGAAAGACATTGCTACACACAAGCTAAATGTCGATCCACTCTACCCGCTTGTACGACAAATCAGAAGAAAATTCAATGTCCCATCCGCAAAGAGGTGGAAAAATTTCTCACCAACAGCTCTATCCGAGAGTCAAAGTACCCCAAATGGGTTGCCAACGTGGTCATGGTAAAAAAGAAAAATGGGAAGTGGCGCATGTGCGTAGATTTCACGGACCTAAACTAATCCTGCCCGAAAGATTCCTTTTCGTAGCCTCACATCGATCAGCTCATCGACGCAACAGCGGGGCACGAGTTATTAAGTTTCTTGGATGCCTACTCAGGCTACAACAAAATCCTTATGGAGGAGGAGGAGCAAGAAAAAACCACTTTCATCACCCACCAAGGGACGTACTGCTACAGAGTCATGTCGTTCGTCTTGAAGAATACATGGGCGACTTGTCTAAGGCTGTTCACCAAGATGTTCAAAGACCAATTTGGCAAAATAATGAAAGTCTATGTAGAAGACATGCTGGTCAAATCAAAAATAAAAGAAGACCACATCGACCATCTGAAGAAAGCCTTCGATATACTAAGGCGATACTGTATGAAGCTGAACCCCGAAAAATGTGCCTTCGGCGTGACCTCTGGGAAGTTTCTCGGTTTTTTGGTGTCGCAGAGAGGCATTGAGGTCAACCCCGACCAAATCAAAGCCATAGAGGGAATACCTGAAATTTTGACCAGTAAGAAACATGTATAGAAGCTGACCGGTTGTATAGCCGCCCTGTCAAGGTTTATCTCACGATCCTACGACATATGTCATAGATTCTTCAATGTTCTTAAAAAGGACAACGGACTCCAGTGGAATTACGAGTGCATCGAGGCCCTAAGAGAACTAAAGGCATACTTGTCCTCACCCCTGCTACTCGCCAAGGCAGAACCTGAAGAGCATCTCTTAATCTACTTGGCTGTATCAGGCGTCGTAGTAATTGCAGTGTTGGTCCGTGAGAATAGAGGTATGCAATCTCCAATCTATTATATTAGCAAAACCCTGGTCGACGCCGAAACAAGATATCCCCACCTCGAAAAGATGGCCCTGGCATTGGTCGTAGCTTTACGAAAGCTTAGACCCTTTTTTCAATGCCACCCCATCTCGGTGGTCACAACCTTCCCCCTAAGAAGCATCCTACATAAACCCGAGCTGTCGAGGAGATTGGCCAAGTGGGCCATCGAATTAAGTGATCACGATATAACATATGAGCCGCGAACAATGATAAAGTCGCAAGTACTCGCCGATTTCGTCGCCGATTTCAGTGCCAAAATAATGCCTGAGGTTGATAAATAAGCTTCTCGTATCCCTCCCAAGTTACCCGATCTATGGGTCCTATACACCGACGGCGCCTCTAATGCGTCAAGATCTGGACTGGGACTCGTACTCAAGGTCCTAACGGGCGAATTCATCTGCAAGTCCATACGGTGCCCCGATATGACTAACAATGAGTCCGAGTACGAGGCCGTAATTACAGGACTAAGAAAAGCCCTCAAATATGGAGCATGACGAGTCATCCTCCGATGCGACTCACAACTTGTTGTCAATGAAGTCACACGGACTTTCCAAATCAAAGAACAGAGGCTGCAAAAGTACCAGGCAGAAATTCATAAGCTACTGCCGGAGTTCGATGAATGTCAACTCGACCAGATACCTCGAGCACAAAACATCGAGGCAGACGACCTTACCAAACTAGCAGCATCCACTAAGAAGATAAGCAGAAAGGAAAACGGGGTTACCCTCCTCCATTCGTCAATAGACCAAATTGAGGTACACTATGTAAACATAACTTGGGACTGGCGCAATCGTATTATATCATATTTGCAGGAAAGAGTGCTCCCATCGTACAAAAAAGAAGCCAAGAAGCTTAGAATGCAGGCGACCAGATACAACATCATCAACCACGACTTATACAAAAAAACGTTTGGCGGCCCCTTGGCGAAATGCCTAGGGACAAACCAAACCAGACGCGTCCTCGAGGAAGTACACGAGGGACACTGGTGGAGCCCATACTGGAAACTGAGCCCTCGTTAGATGCCTCATACGAGCCGGCTATTACTGGCCCACCATGAAAAAGTAAGTCGCCGACTTCGTTAAGAAGTGCGAGTAGTGCCAGAAATACGCTCCATTGACACACCAAGAGGGAGAGCACCTCCACTCAGTCACATCGCCATAGACGTTCATCAAATGGGGAATGGAAATCGTCGGAACACTTCTAGCGGGACGAGGTAATGTACGATTTCTTTTGGTTTTAACTGACTACTTTTGTAAATGGGTAGAAGGAGGTGCATTCGCCCAAATACGCGAACAGGAAGTTATCACATTCATGTGGAGGAACATCATATGCCGCTTCGACATCCCCAAAGAGATCAATTGTGAAAACGGACCCTAGTTCACCGGGAAAAAGATCGCCGAATTCTTTGAGAAATGGCGCATCAAGCGAATACTCTCCATGCCATACCATCATGCAGGAAACTGCCAAGCAGAATCCTCCAACAAAACAATATTGAACATCATGAAGAAGAAGATCGAAGACGCCAAGGGAATGTGGTTGGAACTACTACCAGAAGTGCTATGGGCATACCGCACCACGCCAAAAACAAGCACAGGAGAAACGCCATATTCACTAGTCTATGGGACTGACACAGTGATACTAGTCGAAGTCGGAGAATGAAGTTTGAAATACTCCAATGAGAGTGGACCAAGCAACGACGAGAACAGAAAGTAAGACCTCGACGAAGCAGACGAGCGAAGAGACATGGCTTACATAAGAATGATATCTCAAAAACAGCAAGCAGAACGGTACTACAACAAAAAGTCCAAAGTAAGACCACTCAAGGTCGGGGACTATGTACTCAAAGCCAAAACATAGGCGAGTAATGACCCAAGAGAGGGTAAACTAGGAACAAATTGGGACGGGCCATACAAAATCACAGCGGTAGAAAATAAAGGATCATTCCAACTAGAAACAATGGAGGAAAAGCTACTACCAAACAATTGGAACGTCGCCCACCTCAAATACTTCAACTTCTGAAAATGGACATCCTCTGAGTTGTACTCTCTTTCCCTCACCCGATTTTTGTCCCAATTGGGTTTTATTGGGGAGGTTTTTAATGAGACGATGAAGAAGGCGTCTCGAAGTTTGTGTTGAATTCACCGCTCCGCCTATCAATTACTTCTCCAGGCCGAGCGATGAAGGGACTAGATAGACTGGGACTTCTCAAATGTATGCATGGGGAAAACAGAAACATGTAATATTCTCCAATGAATTAATAAACAAAGAAGTATGAAGCATTCTTACACAACTCCACCAAATTTGCACATTACATCAACGCAGAGAATATGCATTCGACACTGCTCGAATTATTTAAACATTTGACCTGCTCGAATTATTTAACATTCGACCTCGCTCGAATTATTTAACATTCGACCTCGCTTGAATTGTTTCATATTCGACCTTGCTCGAATTATTTAACATTTGACCTCGCTCGAATTGTATCACATTCGACCTCGCTCGAATTAACTTGCATTTGACACCGCTCGAATTACTTAACATTCGACCTCGCTCGAATTGTTTAAAATTCGACCTCGCTCGAACTACCTTACATTCGACACTGCTCGAATTACCTCACATTTGACACTGCTCGAATTATTCAACGTTCGATCTCGCTCGAATTATTTAACATTTGACACTGCTCGAACTATTTAAAATTTGACCTCACTCGAATTATTCAACCTCGTTCGAATTATCTTACATTTGACCCCGCTCGAGTCAATCTAAACTGGACCTCATTAAAGCGAACTTATATTCGACGTCAAATCGGTATATATTCGACTTCTCCCAAATCACCTTACATGAAAACGACCGAAATGTCAGGGACTTCCTCACAATAAAAAACACCAACGAGAAAGGAAAAAGGGAAAGAGAAAATCCGAAAATACACAGCAAAAATGCAATTGTTCCATTTCAATTGTTCAACTCCAATACACTTTACAAAGGGATTGAGAGACGCCCTCACAAAAACAGCAAAACAAAATAAAACCAAGTTTAAAGGCTTCACGCCGCATCATCCCCATCTGCATCGTCGGCATACTCATCATCATACCAAGGGTCGGAGGCAAGCCCATCCAAGGCGTCTTCATCATCCTCGTCAGGCGTACTAGGGTCGTAATCGCAGGCTTCACGAGATGCACATGCCTTGATACAAACACCCTCAAACTCCACCTCAGAAACTTTTTCCGCCGCCTTCAAAGATCTATATACGTCAAGTTGGGCCTCAACGTGAACCCATATCTCGTACAACTCCCGTGACATACTTGGACCAGAAGAAGTACGAGAAGTAGAAGGTTGGGCCTTATGTTGCTCCTTCTGTTGCTCCTTCTCCCCCCTTAAGGTGACAACCTGCTCATTCATCCCAGATAGCTCTATCTCCAAATCCTCAATCCGCTCCTCCAACCTTGCAACCTTGAGCGCCGAAGTCTCTGCCTCGCTAGCCCGCTTAGACCTACAAACACGTAGGGTGCCCTCTAAGACTGATGCTTCTGCCACGACGACCATCCTGGTTCTCTCAGCTAGGTTTAGCTCTTCGACCCTAGCGCTTAACTCCGTCCTCAAGTCGACGACCCTGGCCTCACTTTGCTCAAGCTCGACCTTTAAGGACGCCACCTGCGCGTGGAGGTCTGCATTATCAACCATCACCCCTTTTCTCACTTCGAGCTCATCCTCCTTGGACCTCAGCGTCCCCTCAAACACACTACATCGGCCTATGGCCCTCATAATCTCCTCATCCTTTTGCTTCAATTCCTCATCCTTCTGCTTGATCTCATCGCGAAATGCCTGGAATTGACCGTCCTCACCCACGATCTTGACCAGCATTCGATGCTTGGAATGATACTCTCTATACTTGGATTCCAACCTCTTGAAGAGATCCGTCCTCTGCTCTTCTCGCTGATCACGTTCAATCTCCAAGATAAGAGTCTGACACACAAATGCAGGCAAGTTAGCAAGAACAAAAAACACATGAAATAGATTAACTTAGCGGAAGAGAAGTGAAACTTACTCGCAAGGCCATGCCCGATATACCCAGAGACAGGTCTACATCTCAAAGCGTATGTAAATTCCTATTCTCTGCTTCCGCGCACAAAGGAGCAAAGGACGGCGCCGCCCATTCTGAATCAACCAGGAGGTTATAGTTCAAGGGGATGATTGTGTTGATTGGGACCCTCTGTCCTTATCTCCACGCGAGTGACCCTCTCCTCGAAGGTTCGTGCCTCCTCAGGGTCGACGTCGGATCCAGATTCATCATCTAACATGGAACGGCTTTATCTCTCCCGCCCGCTAATGACGAGCCCACCTCGGTAACCCGTGCTAGATCCACCTACCACGGACCCCCTCGGTCTCGGATGGCCTCTCCCCATGACGGAACCCGATGCAGGAGAAGCCTCGATGATTAGTAAAGGCGCCGATTCTGCCTCCAAGGCGATGAGCCCTTCCGGCTCGGCATCGATAATGGAAACTTTCCCAATCTATACCCTTCGTTTCTTCCTTGACGATGCCTCCTCCTCGCTGTGAGATGACTCGTCGACTAGGTGCAAGATGGGTTGAGAAGAGATCTTGTCCGATACAGCGACAAATCGAGGGGCGAAATCTGTCAATGACGGAGCTTGAGTCTGATCCCCTCGTACAGACTCGGTAAGAATGAATTGCATTCTTGTCGAGGCGACTGCCTAGCGAAATGCAAGCACTGGAGCCTTCACCTTCTTGGGGGCTTGCCAGCCTAGCACCAAAAGATAATCACAATAAAGGATGGCAGTAAACGGTGACAGATTATAGAGTGAAAACAAAACTTACTGGATGAGGGCTTAGGCCCGAACCGCCTGTGGAAGGACGCCCAGTCGCGGATTCCCACGGTGTGGGGTAAAATACCCAATCTTCGATACCAAGGACAAGGGAAGGTGGACGCCTATCAGCTGGAGACAGAAAAGCCATAAGTAAGTCGAAAACAAAATTAACAGAGAAGACGAAAAGAGAAGAACGAGCAACATATAGCAAGTGACAATAGGTCCTTACGATTGAAGTTCCACTGCTCGGGAAACCCGGTCGGATCCTCCACTAGGTGCTCGGTTCTAATGTAGAAATACTTATGCCAGAACCGCCAGTTCTCCTTATTATCCATCCCAGCCACCAATCCTTTGGTCCCACGATGTCGTATATGAATCAACGTGCCTCTATAAAAATTGGGCAAGAAGAGATGCAACACATGGCGGATAGAGACCTTGCAGCCGGCCAACTCTATGTACTTCGTCAGCATCAGAAACATCTTATATATATCGGACAGACGCCGTAAAAATGGTAGAACTCCTCCGCTAATGCGGGAAGAGGAAGAGAATAACCCACTAGGAATAGATAGACGTAGAAAGTGCAATATCCGGGCTGGTGAACTTGTACTATGTCGCCTCCCGCCAGAACAATTTCGACGTGAGAAGGGATACCGTATTTGGAACGAAGGGCGGCTATTTGACTTGGTCCCATTTCAGAGAGTACCTGAGCGGGAACAGGGATAGGTTCTTTGGGAAAGTCGTTTCTGACCAAAGGGTTCCGAGGAACCACCTCCTTCACGGTGGGGAAGCTCTCATCTTCCTCAACCATGGGCTCACCACCGCCGGAAAGAACGGCTACCGATAACGGGGTGGCATCGGAGACTGTCGAAAGTATGAGGAGAATTTGACATTTTTTGTAATAAAGTGTGCACGATGAAGCCGGAAAAAGAAAGTACCGACCAAAAAATAAATCGGGAGCTGAAACTGAAGCTGTAAAAAATCGAAAACAGAGATCGGAGAGGAAGCTCAAAGATGGACAAAGTGCATACAGAGTAGGAGATGCTAAAAGTTTCGATAATGAAGCCCCCCTCCTCTACTTATAGGGTTTGGTGGCACCTAAATCAAGGCAAGGAGATGTCAGTGGCGCCAAAATAGAAGCAACAGAGGCACAGGAAACGACACCTTGCATTGGGAAGGCGCGTAATGATGACGCGCGTGGCCATGACATTATCCTATAGGCGAAAGTCACCAGTTCAACCTCAACCGCTTCGATTCAGTTATCACGACCAAATTTCTTTTGACCGGTTGCAGACAGAATCCTCTCATCGAGGACATCCAAGAGAACGACCTCAACAAGCGAAGGGACTAACTGTATTGGTCAAAACTTGGGCTAAAATCAATAAATGCAAATGAACGAGATGTGGCCGAGGTCGAAGCCTATCACGGCTCAATGGCGAGGAGTCGCCTAAAGAAAGATTAATGTCGAGGTCGTATAAAAAATGTACGAAAGTAACAGTTAGAATAAGTTTTAGAATAGAGAGAAGGAATATTCCATTAAATATTCCTTCATAAATATTCCTTCAGTTGTACTTTTTAGGGTTTTAGGAATATCCCCTATAAATAGGAAGAGACAAGGAACAAAAAGGGATCTTCACTTTTCTGATAAGAACACATTGTAAAGGGTTGACTATAAAGAATATACAAAAGCTTGTCTTGTTCACTGATTTCATTGCTCAATATACATCTTGTATTCACAAGATCTAAGGATTTCTTGTCCACCTTCATTTTCTATTATCTCACGTTGTTGTCAGAAAGGAGAATCATCCAAGTCATCTAATATTTGGGTGACAAAATTCCTCCTTATTACATTTATTGTCATCATCTACAATTATTGCATGCTTTCGTTGCTACATTCATTGATAATCATTGAACACTTTTAGTTGGAATTCAATAGTATCGAACACGGTCCTACTTCATCAATATATCTAAACCTCAGATCTAGTAGTTATTATATTTAACTAGGATTCACCATCTACTTTCTCATTAATCTGTCTAAGAAAAGGTTTAACACTTTTTTTTTTGGTAAAACATAAGTACCAAATACAAATATAATTTTAGGTTAGTTTTTAAGTTTTGTGAGTGGTCTGAGTGAAAATTTTGAAAAATAGTTTTTTGGAGTTTTTCAAATTTTCGAAAAATTCTAAAATTCATCTTCAGGTGAAAATTGGAACTTTTATGGCCAAACGCTGATTTCGAAAAAAAAATGATAGTTTTTCGAAAAGATTCTTATGTCCAAGCGGGCTCTAAATGTAAATATGTAAATTTAAAGCCACTTGAGAATTTCCTTCCAAATATTAATTTAAAACTAATTTTTTCAGATCTCATTTGGTACGAGGGATAAGGAATAATTGATCGCTGAATTAAATTTGAGATGACTTTATCTCACGTTTGATTGGGATAAAATTACGGCATAACTAATTCGGGGATTAGTTGTCCCGGGATTGTTATGTTATTTTTATCCCTCTGAGAAAATGAGAATAACAATCTGGAATAACTAATCTCAAATTAATTAATCTTGGATAACTTATTTCCCGACCAAACGACCCCTCGTTATTTACTAAAAAGAGTTTACATAGGATTCTTTTCTATTGTGTTGTAAAGTATGTGTAGCACGTGATTCTTGCTCCTAATTGATATATTTTATTCGCTTTAATTTTTAAAGGCTAAGATTAAATTATACGATTTGACCCGTTACAAGTAAATATTAGCCAAACAGGCTTTTTCTATTTGTAACATTCTCATTTTCTATGAGTTTCATTTTATGTGACTACATTTTATCAAATCGAGTTCTAAATATTAGTTTAATTTATATATGATTATCTGATATAATTTATAATGATAAAAATATGAAAGTAATATAAAAGTGTTTAAGTTTGATCGAAAACACTTAAATTTTTTAAGTTGTGAAAGTTATATAAAAAATAATTTTTGGTGTAATACAAGAGTTCGAAACCATTGTGGTCTTTTTGGATTCAAAGCATAAAATAAATAAAAAATAATTTGTGACCATTTTATGTATAGCACATGGATTGCATGCACTATACCTTCTGTGACGACGGTCGTTTTGAGCATCTGCACTTCGTGCGATAGTTTGGGGACACGAGTAGCTCCGCATGATGTATTAAGATTTGTGTGCAAAATTTTGAGTTCATTCCGAATTGATTTGATATATTGCGGCGCAAGTTTTTTTGGAAGTGGAAAGTTCGAAAGTTCATTAAGTTTGATTTGAGGTACGTTTCGTCATTTCGATATTGTTATGAGTGATTTGAGGCCTCGAGTAGGTCCGTGTTATGTTATGGGACTTGTTGGTATATTCGTATAGGGTCCCGAGGAGCTTGGGTGAGATTCAGATATGTTTGGGTTGTGTTGCACTCGTTTTTCTTATGTATCGACGTCGTTTCTTCAAGGGTATGGTACCACATTAAAGAAATGAGCTTCGATTTCTGTTTTGATTAAAGCATTAGATCCGTATCGTAATTATGGAGCCATAAAAAAAATAATCATCGAATTTGGACATCGTATGAGGATTTTATGGTCATTTTACTAAGAATTGGGTTGCAGATTTTTCAGATTAGTTACAAAATTACCACTGACTTCGTATTTAAAAATCTGCACTATTTTTAAAATATTGAAACCAACATATCCCCTTCATTATAAGGTCAAATGGAGTGATTCAAAAGCCTAACTTGACTGAAATTTCATAAGGAATCCACTGGAGGCATCAAAAGTCAATTTCGGGATCGTTTGGCACACAAAACGAGGTAAAATAACTGGACAAAAATATTTAATATCGAAGGTTTGTTCATTTGGTCATGTTTTGAGTTGGGGAGCTCGGATTTGGACAATTTTGGGAGGCAATTTTCACCATATGAATTGGAGTAAGTGTTCTATTCTCAATTTTAGTTATATTTCATGAATCTATCTTTATTTTTGGCATTTGATTGATGAATTCAAAGTGAAATTTGGGAGTTTTGTCTAAAATTTTATAAAGAAAATTTTTGAGTTTTAAATATCGATTCAGAGTCGGATTTGAGTGAAACTAGTATGGTTGGACTCGTAATTATATGGACTGTCAAATTTTGTGAGTTTTGTCGAGTTCCGAGGTGCGGGCCCGAGTTTGTCTTTTTGGTCGATTTTTAGATTTTGATTAAATATTCAACCTTTATCGATTGTGTTTGTTTCCTTTGATATTATTTGATGTATTTGAGTTTCTTTTAACTAGTTTTGAGCCGTTTGGATATTGGTATGCGCAAGGAGGTATTTTTTGAGCATCGTTTGGCTTGCTCGGTATTGAATTTGGCTTGTTCAAGGTAAGTAACACTTCTAAACTTGGTGTTGAGGGTATGAAAAAATGAATTACGTGTTATGTGATTAATGTTGAGGTGATGCGCATGCTAGCTGACGGGCGTGTAGGCGTGCATCGTGTTAATTGTGATTTTGTCAATTTCATGAAATTGTGTAGCCATCTTATCTGAACATTTCTACTGAACTCTATGTGTTAGAGCACCTGAGCTGTAATTGATGCTAGATATCATGTTTAGGTTATATGCTAGTACCAGTGGGACCCATAGTGGTTGTTCGTTGTTGTTGAGTTTTTTGCTTAATTTCAGTTATGTGCTCAGTCGCATTCATCATTACATATCACATCTCAGTCTATGTTATTGTTTATTGTCACATCTTATATCATTGATTTGGGTTGCTCAGCATGAGTGTTGTGAGCCGAGAGACTGGAGAGATTGATGAATAAGTGAGTCAGAGGGCCTGATTGTGAGGATATTGATACTATGGCACGTGAGTTATCCGTGCAACACGTGAGTTGTCTGTGCAGATCCAGATATTGACACTATGGCACATGAGTTGTCTGTGACGCACGTGAGTTGTCTATGCGGATCCAGATATTGATACTATAGCATGTGAGTTGTCTGTGCAGATCTAGATATTGATACTATAGCACGTGAGTTGTCCCTGCAGCACGTGAGTTATCCGTGAAGATTATAGCGCTTGGGCTGAAGGAGTCCCTCCGGAGTCTATACACCCCCAGTGAGCGCAATTGCTAGCAGTTTTTATGTTTGGACTGGATTTGCCCTGTTTAGTACTGAGTCACTGAGTGTGTCGAGTGATTGATCATGCCGAGTTAAAAGTGTGAGACAACGAGATTGAGTACTCTGAGAGTGTGAGTGCATGAGTTCATCACTGAGATACATCGCATTTGACATGCGTACTCAAGATACATGCATAGAGATGAATTTCTTTCTGCTACTCCGATTTTTGGTGACATTCATGATTTCACCTACATATTGACACATAGGCATAAGATGCATTTTCCTCAGGCCATTTGAAAATGAAACATTTACCTGTTGAAAATTTTTTGGGAAAATTACAGGTTTTAAATTTACTCATATTTTGGCGATTTCGATAAAGGATTTGGGTTTCACTGATATACTTGGAAAGCATGCCCATCTTTATGGAACTGTGAACGAGTTGAGAATTTTATCTCTGAGTTACTTCGTTTATTACTTTCTTTATGTTATTATATACTATTGTTGGTTATTGGTGTTGGACTCCGACCTATGTTCCAGCTCGTCACTACTTTCAACCTAAGATTAGGTTGTTACTTATTGAGTACATGGGGTCGGTTTTACTCATATCACACTTCTGCACCTTGCATGCAGATTTTTGATGTTGATGTTTCTGCGTACGACGGGAGCTGGATCCGATGATGTACCTGCGTTCCAGCCATTGTTGCCTCTTGTTCATGGTAGCTTTAGAATTTTTAATCTGTTCATGTATATTTCAGACAGATGACATATTTTTATTTCACATCGGTTTTGTAAATTCTAATCTTAGAAGCTCGTGATTTGTACTACCAGTCCTTGGGGAGTGTATTAGAGTTAGTTAACTATCAATTGAATCGGATTGTTGTTATTTGGCTTACCTAGCAGATGAGGTTAGGTGTCATCACAGATAGTTGGATTTAGGGTCGTGACACCTTAACAACATATTTGTCCGTTAAGGTATAACGCATGTAATCCATGCGTTATACTTGATTTCAAATGTCTGTCAAAGTACAATTATAGTGCATATATTGGATGCACTATAACTGAAGTTAAAAAGACAGATAGGTATAGCGCATCGCATATATGCGTTATACCTCTATTAATAATCGGTCATCCCTTCTCCTTCACGACAGAACCTCAACCCCCCCTTAAAGTTTAAAGCTCCATTGTAGCCTACCCATCCCTCAAAAATCGTGTCTCCTCATTATTTTAACGAGCTAACACCCGATCCAAGACATTGTCGTGTAGTGGATCTCTTTTATTGTTTGTTTCGGTGGTCAAATCTTCAATTTTCTCAATTAAAAGAACTCCAAAAAGAGGTATTTCGAATCATTTTTGTAGTAAAACTCATGTATATAATTGAATAATTAGTTGTTTTTACTGTGTTGTATGCTTTTTGTGATCGTTTTTTGATATATATATATATGTATATATATATTTTATCGGATTAGTTTATTTATGTGCAAAAAATTATGAAAATTGTATTTTGTTCTTTTGTTGACTTTAGTGTTGTACGTGATTTTAGTGTTGTACATATTATAATATATGACTTTATTGTTGTTTAGTACCCTTTAGTATTATGTTGTGCCTTTTATTGTTATGTATAGCCCTTTAGCCTAGTAAAACTGATAATAAATTTTAGTTTATGTTAGTTGACATTGTTTATCCATTTAGAGTAGTGTGACTTTGGTGCTATTTAGGATTCTTTAGTCTAGAACAAAAACTATATGCCCTCATTAAGTAACTCGGTTAGAGTAGTCAATTATGGATCAAATGTTAATCAATTATTAAGTTTTTATTAAATGTATTACTAGATATTAATAAAATACTAGATATGAATCATAAAATAATTAGTTGACAGTACAAAAGAGACGTTGTCGGATTTTTTAGTAAAATATAAAAGTTAACAAACAAATCGTTACGAATGAAATAAATGAATATTACTTAGTATTAAGTTTGTAGTATTTTCTATATGAATAATTAATAAATATATCTTGATTAGTTATGAAAATTAAATATTTAATTTTCTTATAACCCAAAGATATCTAAATAAAGAGATGACTGTTCAAACAAAACGCTGCCGAAGTTTAGTAAAAAATATAAGAAACTAACATATAAAATATTAATATAAAAATTTTATCAACCTAAGTATTTTTATATGAATAATTATTAAATATATCTTGATTAGTTATGAAAAGTAAATATTTAATTTTCTTATAACCCAAAAATATCTATAAAAAAAAGAAGATGACATTTCAGACATAACCCTGCCGAATTTTAGTAAAAAGTATAAGAAACTAACATATAAAATACTAATATAGAAAATTTATCAACCTAAAAAACAATATAGAAAATTTATCGATTAAATATTAATATAAAAAATATTACAATATATTTAAAGATGTTAAACGATTAAAAAAAATAGTGTATGTAATCCACGAACTACTAAAGAATACTACAAATAATGGCTGAAAGAAATAGTGTAACTATTCTAAATGATATAAAACAGTGTATGTAAAAATAGAAGAAGACTCTCGAAATCTGCGAACGCCGGCAGATGTACCTCGTGTCTCCAAATGAATCGGGTGGTCGTCCTGAAATCCTCTACTGCTGATTAGCACCTGGATCTGTGCAAAAGAGCACAGAGTGTAGTATCAGTACAACCGACCTCATGTACTGAGTAAGTACCGAGCCTAACTTCGACGAAGTAGTGACGAGGCTAAGTCGGGCTTCAACAATATAGCCGATAACAACAATAAATAATAAATCCAGAAGGAAGTCTAAACAAATAAATAAATAAATAAATAAGTGTTGCAACAAAATAAATCAACTCAGCTATAACCAATTCTCAAATAACTCTTCCAAAATTCCAAACTTTAACTTTGAATAAAAATAGGGCAAAAATATTTAAAAAGTAGTAAAATAGACCTTTTAACTTTTCAAAACTTTTATTTTTCTTTTTCTGTAAAAATCAGTAAAATATAAATGTCCTCCCTTATCGCTCCTTATTGCGGCATGCAACCCGCTCCCACGTGTCCTCCCTTATTGCTCCTCCTTAAAATATCACCCTTATTATTCTTGTTGCAGCGTGCAACCCGATCCCACATGTACACCCTTATCACTCCTTGTTGCGGCATGCAACCCGCTCCCACCAGACATATTATATTAATTTATTTAAGATTTCACAAATTCATGCTAAGCCTTTCACAATACTTTGTCTCAACAATTATAAAAATAAACTGCATTATTCTCATAACTTCATCAATAACCTCTCAATCATGAAACCAACAGGAAATATCAAATATAAATACCTTTAATTCATACAAATAATACCAAACCTCTCAACCATGTTTATATCACCAGGAAACCAACTCAAACAACCAATACTCTTTCCAAATAGTCACAACAATAACTAACAACAATTCAACCAGGCCAAATAGTCATAGAAACAATAATTAACATATAACAGTTAAGACAATGATCAATTAAGTGGGGAACGGGAAAGGGGATCATGTTTAACAAAAAATTTGGGTGATGCATAGATACTCGTCACCACACCTATACACCACGCCCATGCATTTGACATAGCAAACAAATGGGGAGTCCTATTCCCTCAAGTTAAAGTTAGAACAAACACTTACCTCAATTTCGCAGGTCACTCACTTCTCAATTATTGCTTTTCCCTTTGAATTCACCTGTAAATTGCTCGAATCTAATCAAAATTAACTTAATATCACTAACTAATGCTAAAGGAACTAACTTTATTGAAAAATATGACTTTTCCTAAGTTTTCTCAAAAAAACCCGACCCTGGGCCCGCTTGGTCTAAACTCGGGGTTCGAACCAAACTACGTTTACCCATTAACCCACTAACCCAAATATGCTATTAGTTTTGAAATCCGACCTTAATTTGATATAAAAATTTAATTTTTACAAAACACCCTAACTCTACCCAAATCCTAGATTTTTACCATGAAAATTCTTTGTTTTTGCTTTAAAAGTGATGCAAAATAGTAAGGAATTGAAAGAACAAGGTTTGGAATTGATTACCTATGAATTGGGGATGAAGATTGTTTAAGAAAACTCATTTTTAGGGCTGAAACCTCGAAAATTTGGAGAAGAAAGGGTTCTGCCCGGTTTTTAAAAGGTATTTATAATAGCTGGGCTGGGCAACTGTGCGATCGCGGGTAATGAGGTGCGATCGCACAGGGTAAGGGAGCTGGGGCACTGCGATCGCGGGTGGGGGCATGCATTCGCACAGGGGTAGGGGGTGCACAGTGCGGCCGCGGAGCACACTGTGCGATCGCACAACTTACCTGGAATGTGCTTCGCGATCGCACTCCAGGAGTTGCGTTCGCACAATACAATATTTTGGGACCCCTGAAGAGTACACTATGCGATCGCGATTATACCTATGCGATCGCATAGTACAAAAACCTGGACACCAGATATTTGAAAACCAGCAGTTATTTTCAAGTGTAAAACACCCCGTGGCCTATCTGAAACTCACCCGAGCCCTCGAGGCTCTAAACAAATCATGCACGCAAGTCTAAAAGCATCATATGTACTTTCTCGTGCGATAAAATCATGAAAATAACATGTAAATCTATGAATTAAACCTCAAAACTCATCATTTTCATCAAAAACTCTTAAAGTTCATAATTTCTCAACCGGACGTCCGAATCACGTCAAACGAACTCCGTTTTTCACCAAATTCCACAGTTAACCTCTAAATATCATAAAAAAGTTGTACCAGGCTCCGGAACCAAAATATAGACCCGATACCAATGATTTCTAGTATTATTTCTTTTCTTTAATTCGTGAACATTTCAAAAAAACAATTTCTTTCAGAAATTGATTTCTAAGGTTTGGGACCTCGGAATTCATTTTCAGACATACGCTCGAGTCCCATATTTTATTGTGGACCTCCCGGAATCGTCGGAACATGGATCCGGGTCCGTTTACTCAAAATGTTGACCAAAGTCAACTTTTATCCACTTTAAATTCTAAAAATCACTATTTCTCAGATTTTCACATAAAAGCTTTCCGATTTCACGCCCGGACTGTGCACGTAAATCGAGGTATTTAATTTTAGTCTTATTATGGATATTAAGCATGGAACGGAGTCTAATTTTATAAAATGACCCCTTGGGTCATCACAATATCACTAACCCAATCACTAACAATCCCTAAATCAAACACCCATTAAATACCCACACTAGGGTTGGGTCACAACCCTAGCTATGGGTTTTGCTACTCATGAAAATTGAAGAAATTAAATATGAATTGAAGATAGAATCCGTAATATTAGATTATGGGATGAAAATCTAGAGTTTAGAGATGAATCTAGTACAAAATTTTCGAAAACAGAAAAGAAAATCGTCACAGGTGCTCTCCTAAAACATCACTTATTTAAAAATGACAAAAAGTTCTATTTATACTAAGCTAAAAATATCTGATAAAAATTCCCCTACGGAGATTGTGCGGCCACATAATTCTGAGTGCGGCCGCACATTTGATTCTTCGGCCGCATAATTATGGTGCGGTCCGTGTTCTTCACTTTGAATTCTGGCTTGAGCTAGACTTTTGTGGACCGCATAATTCTCAGAGTGCTCATGATTATGCAGCCGCATAAAAGTGATGCGGTCCGCACTTCCTTGACCTTGGCTTGAAACAACTCTCTAAACCTTCATTCCTGCGGCCTGCGCAATTGTGTGTGCGACCACACATGACATCCTGCGGCTGCACAATTTTGGTACGGTCCACACTCTTTCATTTTGCCCAAGTTGCCAACTCTCTGATTTTCGTTCATCGCGGACCACATAATATTGAATGCGTCCGCATAACGGCTTTCGCGACCGCACAATATTTATGTGTTCCGCACTTCTTGATGTGCCAAATACCAAGTCTCTAAACCTTCTTTTGCGGAATGCGGATTTTATTGGTAAACGAACTCGGAATGTGGATTTTATGGCTCGGATAACTTCGTTAGGTGATTTGGGACTTAGGAATGTGTTCAGAATATTTTGGTGAGAACCGGTGTAGAATTAGGCTTGAATTGGTGAAAGTTAGTTTCTTGTGATTTCCGATCGGCAATGGAAAATAGGCTATTAGGGTCGGAATGGAATTCCGGAAGTTGGAACAGGTTCGTAATGTCATTTTTGATATGTCTGCAAAATTTTAGGTCAATCGGAGTTGTTTTGGATAGTTTCGACATCGTTGGAGGATTTTAGAAATTTCAAAGTTCTTAGGCTTGAATTTCATGTTATTTTTAGTGTTTCGGGAGTGTAACTAAGTTTGAATGATCATATATGAGGTGTTGGTATGTTTGGTTAGGGTCCCGAGGGGCTCGGGATGGTTTTGAGTGGTTAACGGGGAGTTTGGAGTGCTTCTGTTGCTGCTGAAGTTGTTGGTGCTGGTGTAACCACACCTGCGGATGGGTCATCACAGGTGAGGGCCTACAGGAGCGGAAGGAGGCTCCGCAGGTGCGAGATTTGGCCATCCAGGGAAGAGGTCGCAGATGCGGATAGTGGACCGCACCTGCGAAGTCACGGTGCGGAATGTGAGTCGCAAGTGCGGAGTTAGGCCGTTTAATGAAAAGTCGCAGGTGCGGTTGTTTTGACCGCAGGTGCGATCCCCCAGGTGAGAGACATGGGCCGCAGGTGTGACCCCTGGGCAGAAACTATGAATTAAAACCCTCCGCGACCATTAGACCTTTTAACACCATTATTTGTACGGACAGAGAGCTTTGGGGGCGATTTTTGAAGAGGGAAATCAGTGTTCTTCATAGAGGTAAGTGTTTTGATCATTAAAAATCGTTTATGGGTGATTATAGAACACAATCTCAGCATTTAATTCATGAAAATCAGTAGAAAAAGGTAGGTTTAGGGCTTGAGATTATGAGACCTTTAGGGATTGGTTTTAGGGGTCAAACAAACTCTGATTTTAGTGTTCTTTATATGTACGGACTCGTGGGATGATGAAGAACATTTTGGTATAAAATTTGTCGGGTTCCAAGACGCGAGCCTAAGGGTCGGGTTTTGACTAATTTCGGGTTTTGAGCTAAAATTGGTGCTTTTCAATTGGAATTCATTCCTTACGCATAAATTGATGATAAAAATCTGAACTTGGTAGATTTGGAGGACTCAGAGGCCGGATTTAGAGGCAAAGGCACCGCAAAATAGTATTTTAGCCGTTTTTGAGGTAAGTAACATTTCCAAACTTGGTTCTGAGGGTTCGAAACCCCGAGCTAAATGATTTATTACAATTGTTGAGGTGACGCACATACCAAATGACGGGCGTGCACCGAGTATTTTTGGCCTGGCATATCCCATGGCACCGCTTAGTGATTATCCCCTGATGATATTTGTACTTCTGTTAATGTGGTAATTGTGAACCTGTTAGAAATCATGTTAAGTATAACTGCTAGGCTTCACGCCGAAAATGCTGAGACCCGAGTGGTCGTATATTACTATCTCATTTTGTGATTATTTGATTTCATATACTCAGCCCGTTATAGCATATCACTTCATATCTCAGTCTCAATATTGTTAATTATATGCATATTTATCATTGTTTCCGGCTGATGGATGCATCTGTGATCCATGTGAGTGAGACTGAAGAATAATGACTGAGTGAGGCCGAGAGCATGTTATTGAGACAGTTATGAGATTGGACTGCACACCACAACGATATTAAATCATGCCTTCGTTGGATTGATATGGCGCTTGGGACACTAGGGCCCCTCCGGAGTCTTTACACTCCCGGTGAGCGCATTGATGTGAGGGATGGATCTTCCCTGGACATGGATCTTGTCCGAAGTGGATGTTATGTGAGAGATGGATCGTCCCTGGGCATGGATCTTGTCTGAGTGTTGTATTCCGGAGATGGACTTTCTCCGTGGGGCTGGATTGGCCTTTTTCCTCAGTACGGAGTGACTACGGTCACCAGTGTTTAAACATATTCCGGGATGGAACTTCCCTAGGCCTGAGAGCCATATATAGTACTGAGTGGACTTATGTGGGAGAGTTGTGAGCACTTTGTGCATATCCACACTGGTTTAATACATATATTTTTATGATGGCATGTAGAGTATACTGGCATACTTGTCATATTTACTCATTCTGATAAACTGTTAGCATGTCTATTTTCTGTATATTTTTTATTGTAATTCCTGAGGTTTTGTCCGTCACTACCTCTCAGCCCATAGTTTGGGTTTGTTACTTCTGAGTTGATGTACTCACGTTACCCCTGCCCCTTGTGTGCAGATCCAGGTACACTGGGACCCGGTAGTGGATATTGAGCAACTGTCAGGGTTTTCATTGGAGTTGTCGAGGTAGCAGCTGGCGATCGCGACCTTGTCTTCTCTTCCTTATTCCACCTGTTGCACTTATTTTGAGACTATGTTGTCTATTTCTTCATTATTTATTTTTATATATATAGCAGCTCATGACTGAGTGATACCAGATCCGGGGTTGGAGGTTTAAATTTAGTTTGTCAAATATTGTTTTTAAACTTCAGATTCTTAGTATTATCAATAAATTTGTTTAAAATTGTATTTTTACTGGAAACTGAATTTAGCTTAGTTAAAAACCTTGCCTGGTTCCACGACAGGCGCCATCACGACTCCGAAATTGGATCGTGACACAATTCCTGCAAGCAAGCACATTTCATTAGTATCCGGGAATACCTTTAAGCGTTTATGACCTAAAACACAAGTAAAATAGAGTAAATAAGAGGTCAAAATCCCTACTTATCAACTCCCCCAAACTTAAGCTTTTGCTTGTCCTCAAGCAAATAAGGTAATTCCCATCTCCACTAGAAAAAATGATATTTCAGCTGGCCTAAAGTGAATCAATCATGCATCAATTGGGACTAACAATTACCCTCAATACAAATGAATTATCAACAACACAATGTTTTGACTTTTGAGTACCATAGTTCTAATGTGACACTAGAGCATCAAGAGTTGACTTTATTTATCAAGGAAGCTCGCTCTATCACGTAGGTCATTGTGGATCCCAAACTCCTCCTCCTCTACTCTCCATGAGCGAACATCGCTTTAGAATGTAACACAAACCAAGGATTGTGAAGAAGTTCGCTCATCACTCTCAAAAGAATGTCACAAGTCCGTCTCTAAGTGCTATAAGCTTGCCCCTTATATAAATCACCACTAATGTAGGCTCACTCAACTTGAAA
Source organism: Nicotiana knightiana (assembly GCA_005239525.1). Classification (NCBI taxonomy): domain Eukaryota; kingdom Viridiplantae; phylum Streptophyta; class Magnoliopsida; order Solanales; family Solanaceae; genus Nicotiana; species Nicotiana knightiana. The sequence goes on along the minus strand of ML428728.1, from coordinate 22,181 downwards.
TAATATAGGGATTTTACGGGAATGTAATGAAGGATTTTGGATCAAGGTAAGACATATTGGAATATTATGTTTCATCTTTCCTTAAGCACTCCATTTTCTCTTTTTGGCTCATACTTTCTTGACTCTTTGAGTCATTTTCTTCTTCCTCGGGGGAACTAGAGAGACGTAATGTCACTCTTTCTCGATCGTGACAATCATTTTTCTCCTTTTCTATTTACTCCATTCCTTTCATCATATTTTTCTTTGAATCCCTTCAACTTTCTACCTTATTCACATTCTTTTTGACATTTTTCTTTTTGGCCTTTCTTTCTTTTCTTTGCCTTCCCTTTTCTTCATTTATTTTTCTTCTTTGTACCTTTTATCACTTTCAAACTCCTCGCATATCCCTCAAACTTATGTTTTTTCCAATTGTTTCTCAAGAATGCTAAGGAAAGATTGGGTTCCAAGAGAGGGTTATTACAACGGATAAAGGCTTGTAACGTGATTATTGAAAGAAAAAGGGCTTCGGCTAAAAGGGGTTGACTAGGGATATCACATTGGTAGGATATGGAAGTTTTCAAGTTTCAAATTAGATCAAGGAGGGCCTACAATCATTTTTCAAGTCGAGCTACACTTAGAATTTCGCCTAGACAAACATTCAGGGCAAGTTCTAGACATATTGGCACGGGAACTTGGACTTGCAATTCAATACCTCACCTCTCAAGCTGCTGGATTTTTAAAGAGAATAGAGTCGAGGGCCTACAACAACCCTAACTAAGATTGAAAATCACAAATGGCTCGAAGGAACCACTGGATGATTGTTTTAATCAACACAAGAGTCTAAAGGTCACAACTAGAGTTATTCTTTGCCAATCAACTTTGTTTCTAACCATAAGGTCGGAGGTAAATGTGTTAGTACCAAGTGAAGTCTGCTTAAGATACTTTTATTCATTACTACTATATTTACCAAAACATAAAATAAAATGGACTCAATCCCTTAAGAAGGTTGTCACGCCATCCATTGTTGGGAAAACACACCTGGTTCACACAACATCCACCTTTGGAAAGAACCGTGACATAAAGAAAACCAAAGGCTTATTGTTCACACAAAACGTAAAAAGAAGCTAACAAATTAAAAAGAAGCTACTAAAGTGAATAAGAAGTTATGCTACTAAGGAAAAATAAACTAAAGAAGTTATGAAGTAAAATACGGAAGGTAAACTAAATATACAAAATGAAGTAAAGCGAATATATACATAAGGAAAATGAATATATACATCAAATGGTGAAGAATATATACATACCAAAGATAAAATAAAGATAAAGAAAAAAATAGTGTAATAGTTATTACATACCAAATGTCAAATTCAATCAAAATGAACCACCCCCCAAATGAAAATAAGCATTGTCCTCAATGCTAGTAAAAATAAGAACAGGGAAAGGGGTAGAGAGTAAAGAAAACTCCCTATGTGGTCTCAGTCTGCATAGGTTCCTCAGTATGTGTAGTGTCCTCAGCCTGCATGGGGTCCTCAGCACCCTCTATCTCCTCTAAATGTATCTCAACATCTCTTGACTGAGGGACTACTGGGTTGTTGAGCATCTGTATCAACTCCTCAGCAGTGTGTAGTTGCAGCCGGCTCCTCAGACTGGCCGGTTGCTGCTTCTGATGTCTATGACACTGCTGCATGTGCTGCTGGGACTGACTGCTCCATGAGTAGGTCCAACGGAAGATCTCCAGCAGAAGAAATATTCTCAACCTCCTTTCATCCACCGACTCATTTGATGCCTGAGTCTTCCGCATCTTTTTCACCTGTTTCCCCAAATCCTTTATGATCTTCCCATGCGTATCAAGAGTCTCTAGGATTTTCTTCAGTGATTCCTCCACTGACTGAGGTACACGAGGATCTGATGGGGCTGATGACTATGCTGCAATAACACTGGATATGGCAGTCAGCTTTGTGGTAGCTGTCTGCATCCAGTTGTTGAGACTCGCCAGTGTTTGGGAGACTCATAACGCAGTCTGAGGGTAAGTAGATGAGTTTGGCACTGAGAGTGGAACTGATAGTCTAGCTGAAGCAGATGGTCCAGAGGATGGATAAGGCATGGTTATTTCTCCGGTAGAAGTACCGTCTACTGTGGAGGGCTCGACAACTGAACCAGTAACCACTATCACTGGCTCTTCAGACTGGCCAGTAGAGGTAGTAGCTTTACCCTTGAATTTAGGGTTGTCAATTCCTTGGAGGTGGTACCATGAAAAAGTCTTCTTTGCCTTCACCTCAACATCAAAGTGCCTCGATTCTACCCCTTGATCTTGGAAGTACTCTGTGAGGAAATTGGGGTAGGGATATGACCTCTCCTCCTTATATACCGCATTTGAAATGTTGAAAGACATCAGGGATCCCACATTTATAGGATACCCGGCCATGATGGGAGCCACTAAAACTGCACGGGGAAGTGGAAGGATGTTTTCATGGAGGCATGGATCAAGACGGCTGCATACAAATGTTTTCCACCCTTTTGCCTCAAAGTTTAGGGTGGCTCGGACTATCTTAACTCCTACTTTGAGCCATGAAGGTGTTGTCCCTGGAATTGCTAGTATCTCATCTAGCCACGGGCGAACTGCATCACCCATAGACAGTTCTCTAAATATCGCACTACTTCTACCTCATCAAATCCTACATATTGGTTTAGAGCATGGGCATCAAAGCGGATTTTCAAATTACGGACCTTCGTCACTGATCACGCGAACTATGCCTTATAAAAGACAAAGCAGTCGTTGCAACTATAATCCGGTTTAAAGTCCGGAGTAAAATTCTCAGGGAACTAACCTATCTATTAAAACTCCCAGTGATGCTAATATAAGCTCAGATAATTTTCGGGTGCAGTATTTTTACCAATAATAGTTTGGATTTATTAACTAACGGGACTGATATTAAAAACTAACAATATTTAATATTAAAGATAACTCAATGATAGAAAGATCTAGGGTAGTGATTTCCCCAATTGCTAGACTAATTCTGACTCTTTTTCTATAATCTCACTGTGTTACTCTATGAGTATTATGAGCTATGGGTTACTGCAATTATCTCTCGATCAACTACAATAATTTACTAGAGCATTCTCTCGAACTACTCTAGCTGATAATTTATGTAGCTCTAATTTATCTCACCAAAGTTTCGCTATCTCTAACCCCACTTTCAAATTCAAGTAATGAATCTCTTCAATTATCCAAAAGTGGTGTTGTTCAACAACAATCTAACCTGGTATTCTTTCTCAAGAAACACAAAGCAATTAGACACGATTAATCAAGGGCCCATTCAATTAATCACCATACAAAGCATAGTTGAACAATCTTAGATTAAACCCGGATCGATTATAACAATATTGAGTCAAAACTTCATCTAATAATTGTTTCCATCAACTCTAGACTGATTGTTTAGCTACTCATGCTAAAATACAAAGAAAACATAGAATAATTCATCATCCCCAAAATAATGACAAAAGATGGAGAATACAAAAATGATAATTGTAGCCGGGTCTTCTCACACTTGTTCTCCTCCTCAAAGTTGATCTAAAACAAGTTCAAAACCTAGATATCCTTTATTTTGGGTTAGCTGGACCTTTTATAGGTTAAGTGGAATTGTCCCCAAGCTTCCAATTTTACCCCAGAAATAACGCGTGCGGAACTGGACTAGCGTGGTCGCGCTACTGGGCGAGCTATTGGTCGCTCTATTGGTCGCGCTAATGGCGTATCATTCTGCCTTCTCATTTCTTCTTCCTTCCTTCACATGTTCTTAACTCTAAGGGGTATTTCTCGCTTTAATTTAGCTCCAAACACCATCCTAGGTTCTCATAAGCACAACTTGCTCCTGCGAAACATAAAATCCACAATTAGAGCCATTTTAACATCATTTACCCTTCCTAAGACAATGAAGCATCATGAAGTTGGAGTATAAATAGACGCTAAACTACATGAATCTAGCCTATTATCAACACCCCACACTTAAATCATTGCTAGTCCTCGAGCAATCCACCCTACTCTACAAAGGTCCTTTCACTAAGCATTTCCCTAACGTGTCACACCACAAACATGTCACAAGAGTTGTGCCTAGTAGTGTAACATCTCAGGCTCAAGAGTCGCCTCTCACGTGCCGTGCAATGTTCATACTTCCTCAATTTACTTTATACAGAGGTCAAGACTTACCTTTCCGTTATGAATCAAGTGCCCTCACATCACACAAGAGAGTAGTTCCACGAGTATAACAGTAAGAACACATAGGAACTCAAATAGACAGAATTCACTCACTCTCAGAAAGAACATTCATATGCCACAAAGATGCACCATAGGCTTTCCCGTAGTGTACTACTCTACTAATCGAACCCATTCAGTCTAAGATCAATTAGGACTTCGTTTGGCTGTAATGTAGGCTAAGGGACGGGTATGATATATTTAGATATAGTGATTAACCTCCCTAAGAACTTTTAATACAATTACTTTCGCTCTAAGACCATACTTATGCCAGGACAAACATTCCACCACACTTATCTTATACTACCCCAAACTCCTTTCGGTGCAATTATATCACATCACCACTTATCAAGGATTACATTTTATTTATTTATTTTTTTTTTTTTTCAAAAACTCTGCACCTTTCTTTCTATTTCTTTGATTCCACTCAAAAACCAAACCACCACCCTACACTTTGACTTTTACCTATTTTATAACAATTCAAGTGCTCATGGGAGGTAAAGGGTTCAAACAAATGGGCCATTCAAACAATTGGTGAAGGTTTGTACTGTGGTTGCCAAAGAAACATGCTTATAGGCTCAACATGGGTAACTATGATTTATCGCATTTAGGTGGGTTTACTTTATAACTCTCGCTTGCAAAGAAATGCCTATATCACTTCTAAGACTAACTAGAGCTACTATTTCGCTTTGCAAACACACAGGGCAAGTTCTAGGCATCAAATGTGGAGCATATAATACAATGCAATACCCTCACACACATATGGCACATGACTCTCTCCAGATTGGTTCATCAAGACAATCTCACTGAGTTTTCAAGTCAGTTACAAACATACAATTTAAGGCACTCTTCAAGGAGCAAAAATTGTGCCTAAGCGTGACACTCTAGTGTCTATTGTGTTCATGTGTAACCACGCTAAGGGATTCATTTCCTATTTCAGCTCATCGCCCATAAGTACCCCTAACAACTAAAAACAAAACAAAATAAACAAAAACTACCTACACTCGGTTCAAGCAAAACCCTTGGAAAAGAACCGCGGCCCAAAGAAAAACCAAGGGGGAGTTACTACACTGCCTAAAAAAATCTTTTTGGTGTTTTCTTTAGACTCACTTGCCTCAAGAATACAGTCTAGGAGATCGGTCATCAGAAAGAGTATATATTTTCTGATTTTTTTTTTGTGTTCGACTTAGACCCTCAAGAACCCCGTCGAATGAGATCCATCGTCGGGACAAGTCGACTTAACTCATTACAACAAGAACATACTTAAAACAACAAGAAAAAAAGCAAACAAAATTCCAAAGAAAATACTAACAATGATGTTCCTACATATATACATATACAATGAATTGTTCCCCCACTCCACACTTAAAATGAAGACATGTCCTCATGGCAAGTAAAATAAAGCAAAGTGAGGTAGAGAAACTTCCCTGAAGGATCAATCTTGATCAGAGACTGTCCCTGGGTACAGACGACAAGCACGACCCAGGGCCCACAACCAGCCCATGGTTTTCTTCTCTAATTTCACCTGTTAGGAAGCCACTGCATCAACACGCTTACCCAGGTCAGCGACCGAGGTGCGCAGCCCAGCCATGTCCTGCTCCAGGGTGTCCAACCTATAACTCTGATGGGCTCTAGACGGACCTACAACATCAGCAGCATGCTCATGAGTGGGCATTTCCTCTCCCACTTCTACTTGCTCGTCGTCCTCCTCCTCCTCAGACTCATCCTCCTCATCATCACCACCAGCCGCCACCGCGTCTTTTCCAATGGTAACCTTGTCTGCTCGGAAGGCGTACTCTTTCGGCACTCTACCATCTACCGCCAAATTTCCCGGCACCCCCGCTGCAAGGCATAATCTAGTGATGAGAGAGGGGAAGAAGAAGCCATACCTCTTAACTTGGCAACAAACAAACATCTCCTCGTGTATTAGCTTGGCTACGTCAAAGTCGTGGCCCATCATGAAGAACTAGATCAAACACGTACAAGGAGCATTCACCTCCGAGGTGTTATGTAACGGGATCATGTGGTTATTGATCAGATAGAGCCAACATTTCGCTTCAAAAGTGAGTGTCGACAAGTGAAACTTTTTCCCGTACTTATACCACTGAACCTCCCTGCCCGGGGTACAAATGATCGGAAGGAATTCCGTCCATTGAGTGAAGCGTCTACCATACCCCTCATAGCTGTCGTCCGTCTCTGCTATAGGACCTGACAGCCGGTAAGCCCTCCGAATGGATTCCATAGAGGTGTCCACCGGCTTCTTCCTCACGGTGACCACATAATTTCTGTGCTTCAGACTGTTTGCATAAAACTCTCTTACTACCATCGCATTTGCATCGCCTGGCTCCTCAAAGAACACATCCAACCAATGCCGTATCAGCTCCTCGTACATCCTTGGACAGTCGAACCGGAGGGATGCTGTATCTATGCCCCGTTCTGGTATTTCCACCTTCGATTACTTTTCACCAAATCGGTCCTGAGCCTTAGAGGATACGAACTTGTTGCTATTATAAGGACGAGTATCAGTGGACGCTCGAGATCTCGATGAACCCGCTTGTCTGCTGGACGAAGATCCGGTGTCTTGACGCTTTCTGGAGGGTGCCATTGTACCTAAAATAAGGACATCATTAGCGCAGCACCACAAGGTGACCCAACTTTGGTTACTCAGACTTCACCTTTACAATTGGTCACAATTAGCATTTCCATTCATTGGGAATTTAAACAAACACTTGGTGGGCATCATGTACTGGAGCCCCCAATTAATTAATTTTCACCCCAATTACCACCACAAATGACCCAACTTCACCCAACTAATTCAAGAGATACCACTCCCCAAATACCACCACCCACATGCACTAAGTATACATTACGATTACTAAGCAAAAAAAAAAGACAAAACTACTACCTAAAATAAATTAAAAAGAAAACCTAACAAAAATAAAAAATTAAAAGAAATGGCAAAGAGAAAACATACCTGTGGTGTGAGAAAATAGTGAGAAGTGAAGAAGTGTGTTGGGGTTGACTGAGCAAAGAATTTGGGAGGATGAGAATTTGGAGTAATTTGAGGGAGGTAGAGAGAGAGTCAGATGTTTTTTTTCTTTTTGGGTGGGGAGAGAAAGAGTTTAGAAGAGAAGTGTTTTAGGATGAGTAGGAGAGGAGGAGGGGTTAGGGTTTTGGAGAAATAATTAAAGTCAAAAGGTCAAAATAAAAAAGAAAAAAAAAAACTTACTCTTACGCCTGCCAGCGACCACACTAGCGCGGTCGTAGCGCGACCACTAGCGCGCCCGCACTAGTAGCGTCGAGACGAGGCAGAATGGAGGCCCTTTAGTGCGGCCACTAGCGCGTCCGCGCTACTCCCAGGAAGAAAGGTCCTTGATTAGCGCAGACACTAGCGCAGCCGTGCTACCCTAGGCCTAAATTTTTTTACCTTTTTCAATCTTTTCCTCAGTGTGGCTGGATTCTACCCTCGCCTAAGAACATTTACATGTGTTAGTACTTAAAACAATTCAACTACTATGCAACTACACTAAAAACACTACACGTTGGGCCGCCTCCCAACCAGCACCGTAGTTAATGTCGTAGCACAACAATTACAATAAATCAATGGGTTGCCTCCCATGAAGCGCTTGATTTAACGTCGCGACACGACGAAGGATATTACCATCACTCCTCATTTGTGTATTGGGGTTACTCCAGAGTTATTACCATGTTGTCTCCTTTTTCTTCACTCATACCAAGGTAATGTTTCAACCGCTGCCCATTCAGTGTGAATTTGTTCGTCCCATCTACTTATTCGATCTCTACAACTCCACTTGGGAACATTTGCACCACTTTGAACGGTCCTGACCGTCGGGACTTTAACTTACTCGGGAACAACCTCAATCTGGAGTTGTATAGCAGCACTAACTCGCTGAGTTTGAAGTTCCGATCCAAGATGTGCTTGTCATGCATCAACTTCATCCTCTATATAGTCGAGCACTCTCGAATGTGTGGAACCGGAATTCATCAAGCTCATGCAGCCCATTAACTCTGTTGGTACTCGTTGTTTCCATGTCTAAGTTCAACTGCCTCAGTGCCTACAGTGCTTTATGTTTGAGCTCAATCGGAAGGTGGCATGCCTTAACAAATACTAACGTGTATGGTGACATACCAATCGGCATTTTGAAGGCTGTGTGGTACGCCCACAATGCATCATCCACCTTCTTGGCCCAGTCAGTTCTAGTTGCATTCACTGTTTTTGAGAGGACGCTTTTGATTTACCTGTTGGACACTTCAACCTTCCCGCTTGTTTGTGGGTGGTACAATGAGGCTACCTTGTGGCGAATTCCATACTTCTCCAGTAAGCGTGCAAACGCTCTATTGCAAAAGTGAGAGTCATCATCGCTGATTATGGCTCGGGGGGTGCCAAAACGGGTGAAGATGTTTTTCTTTAAGAAATTGGTCACTTCTTTTGCATCATTGGTTGGGAGAGAAACTGCTTCGACCCACTTAGAGACATAGTCAACGGCAACCAGTATATACTTGTTACCTTATGAGCTGACGAACGACCCCATGAATTAGATCCCCCACATGTCAAATACTTCCACTTCTTGGATTGTGGTCATTGGCATCTCATGACGACGGGATATGTTGCTCGTCTGTTGACATTCATCGCAGCTTTTGACCCAAGCATGGGCATCCTTGAACAAAATATGCCAGTACAGTCCTGATTTTAGCACCTTTGCTACAGTTCGGATTCCTCCAAAGTGTCCACCATATGGCAAAGCATGACATGCTGCAAAACAGACGGTTGATCTTTCTCGGGGATACACTGCCGGATCATATTATCAACACATATTTTGAACAATAAAGGCTCATCCCAATAATAATCACGACAATCCCGGAAAAACTTTTTCTTTTGAATTGAAGAGAAATCATGCGGTACTAAACCACATGCTAATTAATTAGCAATATCAGCATACCATGGTGCCTCCTCCATTGTCACGGCAAGTAATTGCTCATCCGAGAAAGTCTCAATGATATCTTCAACCTCTATTCTCTTCTCTGCCCCTTCCAACCTCGAGAGGTGGTCTGCCACTTGGTTGCCTGTCCTTTCCGGTCACAAATCTCCAGGTCAAACTCTTGTAGCAACAGAACCCAGCAAATCAGGCGGGGCTTCGACACCTTATTTTCTATCAAGTACCTAATGGTTGCATGGTCAGTATAAACAATAACTTTTGAGCCAATTAAATATGACCTGAATTTGTTGAAGGCAAACAATACAACGAGCATTTTCTTTTCAATGACCGTGTAGTTCAGCTGTGCACCACTCAGCGTTCTGCTAGCATAGTAAATTGGGTGCATAATTTTCTCCTTGCGCTGCCCCAAAACTGCTCCTATCGCATAATCAATAGCATCGCACATCAGCTCGAATGGTTGCTCCCAGTCGGGTGCAACAATGATGGGTGCGGTCACCAGTCTCTTCTTCAACTCCTCAAAGGCTAACCTGCAAACATCAGAAAACACAAAGTGCTGGTCTTTTTCCAGCAGCTTACATAAAGCGTTAGAAATTTTTGAAAAATCCTTGATGAACCGCCTGTAGAATCCGGCGTGCCCAAGGAAACTCCTCACTGCTTTCACTAACGTAGGTGGTGGTAGCTTTTCAATTACGTCAACCTTCGCATGGTCTACTTCAATCCCCTTTTTGGACACTCTATGTCCCAACACTATTCCTTCTTGTACCATAAAATGGCAATTCTCCCAGTTCAGCACCAAATTTGTCTCCACACATCATTTGAGCACCCTTTTGAAGTTATGGAGACATTCTTTGAATGAATCTCCCACCACGGAGAAATCATCCATAAATACTTCCATAATGTCTTCGACCATGTCGGTAAAGATGGCTAACATACACCGCTGGAATGTGGTCGGTGCATTGCAAAGTCCAAAGGGCATTCTCCGAAAGGCAAAGATGCCATACGGACATGTGAAGGACGTTTTTGTCTCAACCTTTGTCAATGATCATGCCCAACTATTCCTTATAAAAGACAAAGCGGTCGTTGCAAATATAATCCGGTTTAAAGTCCGGAGTTGAATCCTCAGGGAACTAATCTATTTATTACAACTCCCAGTGATGCTAATATAAGCTCAGACAATTTTCGGGTGAAATATTTTTATCAATAATTGTTTGGATTTATTAACTAAAGGGACTGATATTAAAAACTAACAATATTTAATATTAAAGATAACTCATTGATAGAAAGATCTAGGGCAGTGATTTCCCCAATTGCTAGACTAATTCTGACTCTTTTGCTATAATCTCACCGTGTTACTCTATGAGGATTATGAGCTATGGGTTAATGCAATTATCTCTCGATCAACTACAATAATTTACTAGAGTATTCTCTCGAACTACTCTAGCTGATAATTTATGTAGCTCTAATTTATCTCACCAAAGTTTCGTTATCTCTAACCCCACTTTTAAATTCAATTAATGAATCTCTTCAATTACCCAAAAGTGGTGTTGTTCAACAACAATCTAACCTGGTATTCTTTCTCAAGCAACACAAAGCAATTAGACTCGATTAATCAAGGGCCCATTCAATTAATCACCATACAAATCATGGTTGAACAATCTTAGATTAAACCCAGATAGATTATAACAATATTGAGTCAAAACTTCCATCTAACAATTGGTTCCATCAACCCTAGATGGATTGTTTAGCTACTCGCTAAAATACAAAGAAAACAGAGAATAATTCATCATCCCCAAAATAATGACAAAAGATGGAGAATAGAAAAACGATAATTGTAGCCGGGTCTTCTCACACTTGTTATCCTCTCTCAAAGTTGATCTAAAACAAGTTAAAAACCTAGATATCCTTTATTTTGGGCGAGCTGGACCTTTTATAGGTTAAGTGGAATTGTCCCCAAGCTTCTAATTTTACCCCAGAAATAACGCGTGCAGAACTGGACTAGAACGGTCGCGCTACTGGGCGCGCTATTGGACGCGCTAAAGTCAATGTGTTCTGTTTGTGACTGCTCAACTAGCGCGGTCGCGCTACTGGGCACGCTATGTACTTTCCATTCTGCCTATTGCACCTGGACTAGCACGGTCGCGCTATGGCCGCGCGAATGGCGTATCATTCTGCCTTCGTATTTCTTCTTCCTTCCTTCACACGCTCTTAACTCCAAGGGGTATTTCTCGCTTTAATTTAGATCCAAACACCATCCTAGGTTCTTATAAGCACAATTTGCTCCTGCGAAACATAAAATCCACAATTAGAGCCATTTTAACATCATTTACCCTTCCTAGGACAGTGAAGCATCATGAAGTTGGAGTATAAATAGACTCTAAACTACATGAATATAGTATGTTATCAGTCACCTTGGTAACCTTTTTTATGTGGTCAACATTAGCATAAAACTCTTTTATTAGGTACTCATTTGCATCTTGCATGCGGGATTTTCGCTCTTCAAATTGCTTGATCACATTAGGGTTGTGATTGCTCAATTCTTTTGTTAAGAATTGTTGCTCAAGAGTGAGAGACCTTTGGGACCACCATTCTTTGAATTTGGCATAAGCTTTTTCACTTACAAATTTGTCCTCCCATACCTCCGGTCTCCTTGATCTTTCCAAACCCCCAATAGTAGTATCACCCCCTCTCCCATCGTCTGGGACCTCATCATCATCATCTAGGTTAATTAGAGTAGCTGTAGCAGGTGGGGAGAGGGTTCAGATGATTGATTACCCCCCTCCGAACCTTCATAAGAACTAGAGGAGGAAGTTGCCTCATTGACCAGGCGAAGTCTCCCAGGGAATTGTTGTGATTGAGCTTTCGACTGTGCTTGCATTGAGTCACCCTCAGAAGCTTCCCTGGATGAGAGGTACTCATTGGTGTCTGAAGTTTCCGAAGGTGGTCTACTAAATGTAGCTTTCTTGCTTAAGACCTTCTGGACTGAAAGTGGCATGTTGGGTTTGCCTCGAGACCGGCCTCAGGAGGGTTTCGCCATCCCTTTAGAAGTGTCTCCTCTTCCACGTGAACAAACCATTGTCTGCAACATCCAAGTAGTGAAAGTCAGTTAGAATTTGGGGCTCAGAATGTGTACAGAATCAAGAATGACAATGAAATACACAGCTTCTCAAATGCGGGCAGTGCGGACCGCACAAAAGTGAGTGCGGCCGCGGATTGTCCAGTGCGGACCACAAAAATATGAGTGCGGCTACACACGCCCCAGGTTCATACTACTGGGTCTCTAAAGTTATCTCAGTGCGGACCGCACAATTTTTAGTGCAGCCTCACAAACCCATTGCGGACCGCATAATTTAGAGTGCGGCAGCACATTGTCTAATTTGTCTCTCTAAAGTTTGAATCGAGCGGACCGTACAAAATTGACCGTGGCCGCACAAATACACTGCGGACCGCAAAAAGTTGAGTGCGACCGCACAATATCATCAAGCACAATTGCCCTAAACTTAGGGCTTTTCGGACCGCACAAAAATATATGAGGTCGCATTCCCTAGCGCGGACCGCACAAAAATGTGTGCGGCCGCATAATTCAAATTACATCGGCACTAACTTATGATTAAGACAAGGTTTTTCACTAATTATACATGGTGTTTAGCAATTAGGCATGAATAGATACTAACCTAGACCCCATTAAGCATTCAAACACTACTCACATGATGCTAAGAAAGATTTAATAATCAATTGACATTTTAGGCTTGAATCTAACCCTAGATAAAAAGAAAACTAAAACAAAGAAAAAAAAAAGAAAAAAAAGAATCTAAGATCATTGAAATCAACATACCAGTTATGAATATGCAGATAAAATTCACACTTGAGAGAAGATTAAGAGGAAGGGAAATCTGCATTGTGCTTAGCTTAGTCTCAGAATTCAGAGTGTGTAAAGTGTGAAAAGCTAAGGAAAGTTATATTTATAGTTTGACCGTATGGCCCACCAACTTACCTGAGTGCGGCCGCATAATTTTGGTGCGGTCCGCACTCTTTACCTATTGCTTGACTTCGTGGTACAGTCCGCATAAAAATGAATGTGGCCGCACAATTCGTGCGGTCCGCAAAATTTTGAGAGCGGCCGCGAATCCTTAAGTATTTTTGTCAGACAAGACTTTAGAGACTTGACATTTTCCATCTCCCAGTTGTACGACCACACACAGAATTGTGCGGCCGATGAGTGCTTGTGCGGTCCGCATAATTCCGGTGCACAGTTTTCACACTTAGCCAATTTTTTTCCTTGCACAGTTCCTGAAATGCACACCCATATTCCTGCATATACTCCACAACCAATTAGCTCAAAACAATGCCTAATCTAAAAAAAATAAAATCAAGAGAAAGAAAAACACATGGGTTGCCTCCTAAGAAGTGCTTGATTTAACGTCGCGACACGACGCATATTACCATCATTCACTTGAAATGGAGCAATGCCACAACATGGACATCATCAACCTTACCAAGATAGTGCTTCACCCGGTGCCCATTGACTCTAAATATCTCACCATTCTTATTTTTCAAATCTAGGGCACCAAAAGGAGTCACATGTACAACTTCAAAATGACCACTCCGCTTTAATTTCAGCTTTCCCGGAAACATCCGCAACCGAGAGTTGAATAAAAGGAAAAGGTCACCTTCTTTGAATTCTTTGTTCCGGATATACTTAGCATGGAGGTACTTTATCTTTTCCTTATACAAGGATGAACTGGAGTAAGCATGGAATCGGAACTCATCAAGTTTATTTAATTGCTCCACCCGAAGATTTGTAGGTACATCCCTCTCAAGGTTCAATTTCTTCAATGTCCACATGGCCTTGTGTTCTAGTTCTACCGGGAGGTGACAAGATTTCCCGAACACCAACCGATACAGAGACATACCAATTAGAGTTTTGTAAGTTTTTCTATAGGCCCAAAGAGCATCGTCAAGTTTCTTCGACCAAGCAGTCTTGTTTGCATTGACAATCTTTGACAGAATACTCTTGATCTCCCGGTTAGATACTTCAGCCTGTCCACTTTGGGGCTGATAGGGGGTCGACACCTTGTGAGTAACACCATACTTGGAGAGTAAAGTGTCGAAGTCTTTGCTGCAAAAATGTGATCCCCCATCACTAATGATGGCCCTTGGGGTACCAAACCTTGTGAATATGTTTTTATTCAAGAAATCTACCACACTTTGTGCTTCATTGTTGCGCAAAGCCACAACTTCAACCCATTTGGACACGTAATCCACATCAACAAATTATAGGTGTTCCCACATGAGCTCACAAATGGACCCATAAAGTTGATTCCCCACACATCGAAAATATCAATATCTAGGATGGTGGTGAGAGGCATCTCATTTTTCTTGGAGATCCCACCGGCCGTTTGGAAATCATCACAACGCTTAACGAGCTCGCTAGAGTCCTTGTGCAAGATAGGCCAATAGAATCCACAGCTTAGGACCTTTGTAGCAGTTCTCGCTCCGCCATGGTGATCACCATATGACGAAGAATGGCAAGCTTCAAGAATACCCAATTGTTCTTCTTCTGGAACACATCTCTGGATAACACCATCAGTGAAAATTTTGAAGAGATATGGCGCATCCCAATAGTAGTCTAGGCAGTCCCATTTGAGCTTCTTCCTTTGGTTTGAAGAGAACTCATTCGGGACAATGCCGCTCAAAAGATAGTTGACAACATCGGCAAACCAAGGCATCCCGGTCACATCGCTAGCATCGCACATGAGCTCATATGGTAAGCTCCAATTTGGCGCGGTAATAATAGGAGTGGTAGTCAACCTATACTCAAGTAGCTCAAATGCCTTTATACAATCATCAATGAACACAAATTTGGCATCTTTCTCCAATAGATTGCACAAGGGGTTCACCACCTTAGAGAAATCCTTGATGAACTAGCAGTATAACCACGCGTGACCTAGAAAACTCCTCACTCCCTTGACGGAAGTCGGGGAAGGTAGTTTGGATATCACTTTAATTTTTGCTTTATCAACTTCAATACCATTTTAGGAAATCTTGTGGCCGAGGAAAATGCCCTCCTCGACTATAAAGTGACACTTCTCTCAATTAAGCACCAAGTTAGTTTCTTCACAACGTGCCAATACCTTATCCAGGTTGTCCAAACATTCTTCAAAAGAATCCCCCACAACAGAGAAATCATGCATGAAAACCTCGAGAAAGTCCTCCACCATATCAGTGAAGATTGCCATCATACACTGCTAAAAAGTAGTCGGTGCATTGCATAAACTGAAAGACATCCGCGAGAATGAGAAAGTGCCATACCGACAAGTGAAGGTGGTCTTCTCTTGGTCTTTAGGTGCAATAAGAATCTGGTTATATCCATAATACCCATCCAAAAAGCAATAATAAGCACGTCTGGCTAACCTATCCAACATTTGTTCAAGAAATGGAAGCGGAAAATGGTCTTTCCGAGTAATCTTGTTGAGCTTCCTATAATCCATGCCCACTCTCCACCCAGTGACAGTTCTTGTGGGGATCAATTCATTTTTATCATTTGTAATCACAGTCATGCCCCCTTTCTTTGGGACACATTGCACCGGCGAGGTCCACGAACTATCGAAAATGGGGTAGACAACCCTAGCATCCAACCACTTGATGATCTCTTTGTTTACTACCTATTGATGGACTCATTTAATCTTCTTTGATGTTCCATGGAGGGGTTGGAATCCTCCTCCAATATGATTTTGTGCATGCAAAAGGCGGGGCTTATACCCCGAATATCCGCCAATGTCCAACATATTGCTTTCTTCCTCTTTTGGATCACCGCAAGGGTGGAATCTACCTGCACGTTAGTTAAGCACGAGGAAAGAATAACAGGTAAAGTGGAATAATAACCCAAATAAGGTCGGGATCAAGTCCACAGGAAGTTAATAATTGGAATTAGGTTTATATCTAAGTGAGATGCGAGTTTTGACTGTAATTGCACTTCCACAAATTTGGTTGATCTTCTACTTCTATTTTTACTCTAATGATTGCAATTAATAAAACTAAGGACAATATTTTTGTCTTGGGTTTTTTTAAGTGTTTAAAGGGACTAGGGTCATTACTTCTACCTAGGTGGTTATCTAACATGTTGTAAATTCTAGGGCAAGCTTGATTAGTGGGGATTGTAATATAGCTATCACACCTGGGTACTCACTATATACCTCTCGGTAGTTTGAGTGATTTTGCCCAATTTCACTTTCTCAAGTCCAAATGGGTATTCATACAAATCAAGTGATATTAGCTCAAGTCGGGTATTACTATCTCTAGGTTTAACCCTTTAATTGGGGCTATCAATTTCTTGAGTTCACTCAAATTCCTTGTTAGCCTAGTTTTTCTAGACTTAGTCACACGTTCTTAAGTAGAGACTAAGTCATATAGGTATGAATCAATGTTTGCAACCATTAGTTCTTGAGTCCTAGCAAGAACTAGGCTAAATATCACTAACTCAATCACTAGAAATCCCTAAATCAAACACCCATTAAATACCCACACTAGGGTTGGGTCACAACCCTAGCTATGGGTTTAGCTACTCATGAAAATTGAAGAAATAAAGAGGAATTGAAGATAGAATCCATAATATTAGATTATGGGTGAAAATCTAGAGTTTAGAGATGAATCTAGTATAAAATTTCCGAAAGCAGAAAAGAAAATCGTCATAGGTGTTCTCCTAAAACATAACTTACCTAAAAATGACAAAAAGTTCTATTTATTCTAAGCTGAAAATATCTGACAAAAATGCCCTCGCGGAGATTGTGCGATCGCATAATTCTAAGTGCGGTCGCATACTTGATTATGCGGACACAAAATTATGGTGCGGTCCGCGTTCTTCACTTTGAATTCTGGCTTGAGCTAGACTTTTGCGGACCGCACAATTCTGAGTGCGGCCACGCTCATGATTATGCGGCCGCATAAAAGTGATGTGGTCCGCACTTTCTTGACCTTGGATTGAAACAACTCTCTGAACCTTCATTCCTGCGGACCGCACAATTGTGTGTGCGACCGCACTTGACATCCTACGGCCGCACAATTTTGGTGCGGTCCGCACTCTTTCATTTTTCTAAAGTTCCCAACTCTCTGATTCTCATTCATCGCGGACCGAATAATATTGAATGCGGCCGCATAATGACTTTCACAGTCGCACAATATTTTTGCCGTCCACACTTCTTGATGTGCCAAATGCCAAGTCTCTGGACCTTCTTTTGCGGCCGCAGTAGAATTGTGTGATCCGCACAGTAGGCCTTTTTGTCCTATTTTGGTTTTTGTTCAACTTTTGACTTCTTTATGAGTTGATTTTGATTCCTTTGGCTCATATTGAACAATTTCTGCAAGCAATCACATTTCATTAGTATCCATGAATATATTTAAGCATTTATGACCTAAAACACAAGTAAAAGAGAGTAAATAAGAGGTCAAAATCCCTACTTATCAGTGCCAGTCGATTGCAGCTGTCGCATGTTAGGTAACATCTGGTAGTGCTGCACGCGGAGATTACTGATGACTCAACGGCAAAGGCTATCGAATGGCAGACGATGTTATTGTTGCTGATGATGTTTGGTGCTATTCTGCTCCCGAACACTTCGGAAAACCTAATTAGCTTGTGATTTTTTCATCATCTGGAGCGGCTAGATGAGTTACCTACTTACATCTAGGCTGGAGCTGTTCTAGCCTACCTTTATAGGCAGCTATGTTAGTCGTCCGTGGGCACCATAAGAGACGTAGCCGGTTTTGTTCCGCTACTGCAGGTGAGAATATTATCAATTATTTTTATGATTATAACAGAGATAGTACAAACTGACTTAAATTTTACGTTCACAATCAATATTAGGTTTGGTCCTGGGAGCGGTTCATACAGAACCAGTTACCTCTCCAACCGATAGCTCTAGATGCACCACCTCCACCCTCTCTACCACTTGGTAGGATGTGGGTATATAGGTGATAATAGGCTAGATTAACGTAATTCAACGTCTATTTATACTCCAACTTCATTACGCTTCACTGTCTTAGGAATGTTAAATGATGTTAAAATGGCTCTAATTGTGGATTTTATGTTTCACAGGAAAAAAGTGTTCTTATGAGGACCTAAGATGGTGTTTGGGGCCAAATTTAAGGATAAAGTCCCCTTGGAGTTTCTAACGTGTGAAAAGAAGGAAAAAATCGCTAAGGCAGACTACTAGTCCACTAGCACGGCCATAGCGCGGCCGCGCTAGTCCCAGGTGTTTGAGGCAGGATGAAGGCCCATTAGCGCGCCCAGTAGCGCGACCGCGCTAGCCCATAAATCAGAGGCAGTACACTTAGCCATTAGCTCGGTCAGTAGCGTGTTCACTAGCACGGGCGTGCTAGTCCAGTTCGCACACTTTTCAGAGGTAAAATTGGAAGCTTGGGACAATTCCACTTAACCTATATAAGGTTCAACACGCCCAAAAGAGAGGATTATCAGGGTTTAAAGTCTTGTTTGAGAAAATCAAAGGCAAGAGGCAAGGAGGACAATTGGGCATCAAATCTCATCTTTCTTCATTGTGTTTCTACCATTATTGATGAATTCTTCTATTGTTGTTTTTAGCATAATTATGAGTAGATAAATTATTTAGTCTAAGGTTTTGGTGTAACCTGTTGAGGATGAATATCTTGTTATATTAATATAGTTTGCTTGGTTTTAATCTCTATTTGTTCAACTAAGTTCTTGTTGTAGTTGATTGAAGGGCCCTCAATTAGTCGTGCCTATTTAGTGTGTATCTACTCGGAGAGAGTGCATATTTAGGTAGTTTTTGAACAACACCACTCCCAAAGTATATGAGGGATCCATAACCGAGGGTTTAAAGGTTGGAATAGGGATAATGATACCTAGGATGCAATCTAAAGTGAGCTATACTAAAAGATAGCTAGCGTAACTCGGGAGAGTGCGTCTAGTAAATTATCGTAATTACTCGAGAGAGATTTACAGTAACAAGAGTGCTCATGATTGATAGAGATAATTAGGCCAAACTATATGAAATATACAAGAAAGGATTCTATCAAGAGGGGAAACCATAACCTTAGATCTTTCTCGCATTTGTTTACAACCCAGCAATAGTTATATTCTAGTTTAATTAATTTCATTCAGTTTTAGTTAGTGGAAATACCAACAATTGATATTCATAATCTTTGGGAAGTTGAGTACGAAGAATCGAGTGAGTCTAAAAACTATAATTGATAGGTTAATTCCTTGTGGGATTCGACTCTGGGCGAAATACTCAGATTATATTTGCAATGTCTGCTTAGTCCATTTTATAAGGCATAGTTAGGCGTGATCAAATTTTGGCGCCGTTGCCGGGGAACTAACGGTGTAACTGTAGGTGTACATATTTATAGGTTGCAAGTTTGAACTTTTATTTTTGTTTCTTGTATTTGATTATTTTATTTTTTATTTTTTTTACTTTTGATCTGAGATACACGGCATCTTGGAATTATGAGAGTTTTGATGTTGGCAATTCTACTTTTGATCCTCGTTATGCATATTATGGAGGAAACAACCTAGGGAAAAATTATCAAAATATTCCCGAGAGCGAGTTATGTGCACCAAATCAATCTTATGTGTGGAATGTGTGATGGTCAAGATGGTCACTTTCATGGTTGTGTTTATATTTCTTATCTTCCCCCAACCCTTACTTTGATGGTTCTTCTTTTTATTGTGAAGTTAATAGGAACAAAGAACCCAAGTATGAGGACCTGAAAGAGATCGAGGATATGCCAAAGNTGCGGGTACAAAGGCAAGAGGCAAATATTCACAACTTGGAGGCTCAAGCGAATAAAGTAATTGAACCTTGTAAAGCGCAACAAGTTGACATTGTGGATAGTAGCCAATATGAGTATGAATTAGCTGCAGAAATTGCCATTATATTGGAGGATTAAAAAAATTACGAGGATGAGCTAGAGGAGAAAACCAACAATCAATCAAACTAGATTTTGAGGATGCCGATGTCGTAGAAGAGATACTAGAGTCAACCAAGGATATTGAGGATACATATTTAGTTGACTCTAGTGTCATTAATGTTGAGGATGTTGACAATCCCAATTTTTATGTAGTTGAGCGCATTGGTCAACACTCCAAGCATTTTTCTACATTGTGTTTGGATGATGATATGGAAATAGAGTCGTCCGAGCCACTTGAGGAGTCAAGGAGTAAGGAACAAGATGCCTACATTCTGGAATTCTTCATGCCAGAAAGTCGGGAATACACATCTCATCCAAAGGCCAAGAAGTGCAGAATACTACTGATGCGTTGATAGAATTCATGGTTTAACAAGTTATATGCCTTACATTTTATGTGCGTTAATGATAAAAATACACTTTTTATGTGTATAATGGAGTTTATTTCATGTGTAGGTGCATTGGAGATGGAAACCGAGCTAAATGGATGCAAATACATCAAAAATACGCTTAAGAGTCGAAAAGGAAACACCCGGGCGTTAGCCGGGCGTTTGGCCCCTAAAGCCAGGATGTCCCTGGCGTTAGTGGGGCGTTTGGCCCCTAAAGCCAGGCTGACCCTGGCGTTAGGGGGGCGTTTGGGCCCTAAGCTTTAAGGGGGCGTTTGAGCCCAAACTCCGGGGTCCCAATGTTCAGTCAATTCCAAGTTCTGAAGAGTTTAAGTGTTTCCCGGTTGGAATAGAAGTCTCCTACATGTTTAGGGTTTGTCCTAAACATATAAATAGACCCAAAAACACAAATTGAAGGGGATTCGAAGGGGAAAAAATCCATTGAAGTGAAGACAAACTTGTGGATTACTACTCAGTGAAGCAAACATTGATTTTTATAGCTTTTATTCATTATTTTGTAGTTCAATTATGCAAGTTATTTTAGAATTGATTCTTATGAATATGAGTAGCTAATTTCTTAATCTAGGGTTTTGGTGGAACCCGTTGGGGGATAAACTTATTGTGATATTAATCTAGTTTTGATTGGTTGATTCATCTCTATTTGCTCAACTACGTTCTTATTGTAGCTAATTGAATGGCCATCAATTAGCTGTGCCTAATTAGTGTGTATCTACTTGAGAGAGAGTGCATATTTAGGTAATTGTTTGAACAACACCAGTCCCAGAGTATAGACGAAAGTCATAACCTAGGGTTCAGAGGTTGGATTAGAGATAACGATAC
>ML428724.1:2212-66992 GCA_005239525.1 Nicotiana knightiana | reverse complement strand
CCCTCAACACTAAGTTTAGAAGAGTTACTTACCTCGAGCGAGCCAATACCAATGTCGGACAAGCCAAATGATGCTCCAAAGATGCCATCCCGCGCGTTCCTACCTCCGAGCGGCTCGAAACTAACCAAAACAACTCAAATACATCAACCAAATGCTAAAGGAACCAACCCCCAATCTAAAAAAGTCAAATCTTGAATCACAACCCGAAATTGGCCCAAAATCTCAACACGGGCCCGCACCTCAGAATCCGACAAAACTCACAAAATCCGACATATCCATTAGATTACGAGTACAACCATGATAATTTCACTGNGCCACATTAATACCAATCATATAACACCTAATTCGGGGTTTCATGCCCTCAACACTAAGTTTAGAAGAGTTACTTACCTCGAGCGAGCCAATACCAATGTCGGACAAGCCAAATGATGCTCCAAAGATGCCATCCCGCGCGTTCCTACCTCCGAGCGGCTCGAAACTAACCAAAACAACTCAAATACATCAACCAAATGCTAAAGGAACCAACCCCCAATCTAAAAAAGTCAAATCTTGAATCACAACCCGAAATTCGCCCAAAATCTCAACACGGGCCCGCACCTCAGAATCCGACAAAACTCACAAAATCCGACATATCCATTAGATTACGAGTACAACCATGATAATTTCACTGAAATCCAACTCCAAATTGATGTTCAAAACTCAAAAATTTATATTATGAAACATTAGGCCAACACCCCCAATTTCCTCCTTAGAAATCATCAATCAAAATCTAAAATCGAAGATAGATTCATAGAATATAATCAAAACCGAGTAGAGAACACTTACCCCAATCCTTGTGATGAAATTTTCTCCAAAAATCACCTCAATTCGAGTCTCACATCTCAAAATATGAAGAAAGACTAAAACCCTCGATTTTTATAACTCTTCCCAACACTTCCGCACCTGCGGATAAGTGGTCGCATCTGCGACCTTCGCTTTCGTGGAAAAGGGCTCGCATTTGAGAGACAAGCCGCTTCTGCGATGGCCATGACCACATATGCGGTAGCAGTTTTGCGCGACTACTTCCGCACCTGCGGATCTTCACTCCTCCATGAAAACTCGCATCTGCGACACTTTCAGCAACTTCTCAAATCTCCAACTTGATCTGTTAACCACCCAAAACACACCTGAGGCTCTCGGGGCCTCAACCAAATGTGCCGACAAGTCATATAACCCCATAAGAACTTTTTCGAACCTTCGAATCACTCAAAACAACATCAAAACACCAAATTACCCTCGGATTCAAGCCTAAGAAATTCTAAACTTCCAAATTCCGCAAACGACACCGAAACCTACCAAACCACGTCTGAATGACCTCAAACTTTGCACACACATAAAAAATGGCACTACGAACCTAGTACAACTTCCGGAAATCCATTCCGATCCCAATGTCAAATTTTTCACTGCCGACCAAAATCGCCAAATTTCTAACTTTCGCGAATCCAAGTCTAATTCTACCACGGGCCTCCAAATTACATTCCGGACGCACCCCTAAGTCCAAAATCACCTGACGAAGCTATCCGAACCATAAAAATTCAAATCCTAGATAAATTACTCAATAGTCAAACTCCTGGTTAAACCTTTCAGATTTAAAGCTTCTAGCTACGAACACTCTTTTATATCAATCTCGAGAAAAACCGAAATTGACAATTCACGTAAGTCATAACACATCACATGGAGCTACTCGTGCCCTCAAATAACCGAGCGAAGTGTAAAATGCTCAAAACAACCGGTCGGGTCGTTACATCCTCCCCCACTTAAACATATGTTCGTCCTCGAACGTGCCAAGAGTTGTTCTCAAAATCATCAAACCACCGCATAACCTTAACCCGCACATAACCGGGGGTGATCCCATGTCACCCTATCCAATATAGGTCCGACAACACAACATACGTGAAATTTCTCAATTCAATCAATCCCATAAGCCTTAGAATTCAATTTTTTGTTCACTCATCTGAAATTTCTTATAAGATCTGAATCATGCAACCTACACACTGTATAAGTTTGAACAAACTGTATCAAGCCATAATCATAATTCAAGACACAATACCTCATACTCATACAATAATCTTCGATCATAGTAACTCCTCAAAACAACCCAATGATGGTAATAAACCTTATATCTAATAAAATCTCACTTTAAATCCTCCGTACACTGCCAATAATGAAATAACACGCGGAAACTCATAACCATTCATCAAATCAACAAGATGTGGAGCTCCCTCTCCTTCAATAAGAACTATAACCAAATTCCTAAGTCGACTTCCGATATTATCCTTCCAAATATACCACAATCAAATCTGATAGCACCCATCCTAGATCCGAATACTTCATCTTATCGAATACTAGCCAACCTACTGACACACAACATCAATACTACCCGCAACCACAAACCGCGCAATCCATGAACCAATAAGCAACAACCCAAATGTATTCAATTATGAAAATGACTCAGTCAAGAGAACCGTCTCGCAAACTCAACGGGTACCACCACCACAGAAAGCTAAGAGCCCATCACACACCGTAGAACCATCACCCGACTCTAACACAAAGGTTCATACCTCAACATAACTCCGCTGCAATGCGCGACTCCATCCAGACGTTGGTCCACATCATATACCTCGAGCCACCCTGCTCAAAAGCATTAACCACGCGAAATCCGACATCCAGTGCCCAAAGTGCCTTATCATAACCACAGAGAATCAGACGATACAATGCGACACAAAACCCGAAAGAACATAACCAATACGCCTTCCATCATGCAATATCCAATTACTCATCTCACTCAAATTCAGCTATAAGACTACAATAGGACCGCACCATGTGTGCCTAAAACCAACGAATCACAACTCCTCGTAGCATAGAAGAGTAACTCATAGAATTTTTCAAAACACGAATAATCTTAGCAACAACCGAATGGCACATCCCTCAACAATGGAATTATGGAGCCAACCAATCTGACCCGGTGTAGAATACACATCCTAATTGGGCCTACCAATTGACCCCCGCTTCAACTGCGGGCACCCACACATAGATAAATAAAGCTCTGAAAGCCCACAATGACTGAATCAAAACACATCTTATCATCTGTCTAGCTTCCGCCATGACTTCACAGTACCCAACCATGAAATAATCCGCTCTTGAGGGCTCCCAGTATCCAAATCCATAGGACAGACGAGTCACCATATATGATCCTAACTCCACCGACAGAATGTCTAACACATCTCTCACATACGATCATCCCGTGAGGAAATACTTCTAAAATTCTTCCTTGCCACATAGAAAAATACAAATATCAGCAGTCGGTCAACCAGAAGAGTACCGCAGTACCAGTGAAGTATCCATAAATCAAACACCATGCCCTTTCTGAAATATATATACCTTCTTTAAGCCACACCAAATAGTACTATCACTTACTTAGTCACCCGAGACCGCCCATGCTGCCTACAAACTTAGAACCTTCCCTCCAAAACTAAAGTGTGACCTAGAACTTGCAAATCTCAATACTACACAACACACCGCACCCATTATGCCATCATATGGAAGACACGAAAATCTCAAAACCAACTCCGAGTCGCAATCAACTACATGCTCGATTAGCCAAGAACTTTCCATTGATTTTATCCGGAGAAAAATCACAATACGCCACCTGCCCCACACACCAGTAGGAAATATACATCTCAAACCATGGTAGAGACCATCGAGAACTCTCCGGAAGCCATTGCACTTAACCAAGTCGTCAGGATTAAATCCCTCCAACTCAACCAAGCTACGCAGGCCATCAAAACCCAAGAGTCTCGCCACAAAACACCTGTAGGAACTCACCACATTGTAAGCACCCAAAGAACCGATCATACCCATTACCATGCCGATCCAACATACTGCCAAGTTGTCCTATTCCTCTGAGTTCCTTCTGAGTTGCCTTCAATTGATTCATCCCCTCGACATAATACCACAATCCTCGACCAAAACTCACCACACGAGACCCTAGCATAAAACCATATCGCCTTAAGGCTCATAAGCCGTTGAATACTCTCCTAAGCACCCCAAAAGTACCACAACTAAAATAAATACTCTGAAGAGAATTTCCTGCGAATCTAAGGCCATTACCTTCACCTTCCTGATACTGATCTAAAGAATCCATAATGATATAAAAATGCCACATGTCTTGTCACCATCCAATGTGAAATCTCAGTTTCTAGTCAAATACACATCCTGAAGGTTCCCAAGTATCACATATAAATTTTGCATCCATTAGACCCATTCTCGAGAGTCATTTACTCTGCTCAAACCTCAATTAGACCGGCCAAATGGACCGAACGACCTGTGCTCCACTAGCACACCAACACCCAAGGGGATAACCCCCACTCCTAAGCAACCGAGCAATCTCCTACTCCACGCACCCTACTTCCTATACATCTAACCACTCAATTATTCCATGATTCCCATATAACCATAGAGTGTACTACAACCCGCATCCAGAAATTCCCTTACTCGAGTCGTCCTCCATCTCAACCACCGTAGTCATAAATGATTCACTAGTTTACCTCGAACCGAAACCACTACAACATATAATCGTGCAATCATCTCGTCAACAACAGACTCCCCCACTTAGCTCAAAGTCATAGATCAAAACACACCATAATTCACAATGCCCACACTCTGTTACTGCCACAATACCGTAGTGAGATTCAACTAAATCCTTCATGAGCTCCTGCAACGCAAAACCATCTAATACTCCAAATTATCTGCAATTCTCGCATTCACCCTTTGTAACAGTCAAGTCAACTTTCATAAGCGACCCGAACTCAAATAGCAATGCATATGATTAACTGGAATAAAAAGGGAACTCGCCACAAAATAGCATAAGGACCACACAACCTCAGAACATCCCGCAGGAGATAAACCTACATGTTTAGCCTCCCACTGATAACCCTCTACACTCCTCCATAATCATAACTAATACGCAATCATTAATCTTCCTGAGTTTGAACTCATAACACAACATAAAGATCTACTTCGCTCCACAACTAAACCACATGAGAGTTCCTTCAACACACCCATAACTCAAGGCCATACGCCAAATCCATACGAAAGTCATACACCAAATAGTCCTTTATACCTTTCCAACAAACTCTTTTTGTCACATCTGAACGATCCGAACGCATCTCACAACCAAATCATACTCACCACATGGTCATCTAGTCACAAATCCCACCAATAAGGACACAAACGGACATATAAGCCCTAAATGCACGTGCTCATACAATTGAAATCTCAGTACTCAAGCCACAGACAAGACCCGGCCTCATGTCCTCCAGACTAGCCCATCATCAACGTGCTAAAATCACATCCCACTCCTCAACCATGGAAATCACAAGTCGTCGATGCACAACTGATACCGAGTGCTCATGTGCATATACGAATGCGTGGAAGGAGTTCAAAGAGTTACGCTTTAAGCTAAATCAATGTCGCACGATAAGGAAGGAAAGATGGGAAGTATATCCTAAATATCTTGTAGACTCTCGAAGATAGGTATGGACGTCATCATACCGATCTGCAAGACTCTACTAGACACTTGCTCATGACTTGTAGAACCTATGAACCTTGAGCTCTAATACCAACTTGTCACGACCCAAAATTCGCTAGTCTTGATGGAACCTAACCTAACCCGCAAGGTAAGCCAACTAATAACAATCTAGTTTCAATAACGTTAATAAGTTAATTACATAAGATAAATTATCTAAATCCATTACATTTCCCCAAGAACTGGTAGTACAAATTATGAGCTTTTACGAATAGAGTTTACAAAGCGATAATGAAGTAAATACATAGTATGTTTGAAAAGTACAAGTAGAGTTTTATAATCTAAGACTACCCCGAACAAAGGAGGCAGCTACAACAGGGACGTCGGTACATCTTCAAGTTCCGCAAGCATCAAGCACAACAACAACAACAACCGACATTTGCACGCAATGTGCAGAAGTGTAGTATCAGTACAACCGACCCCATGTAATGAGTAAGTAACAAATCTAACCTTAGGTTGAAAGCAGTGATGAGCTAACACTAGGTCGGGTCCAATACTAGTATTCTACAATAGTTCTCAACAACATAAAACAAGTAATAAAAAGAGTATCTCAGAAGCAAAATGTTCAACTCGCCCACAGTTCCAGAAAATAGGCATGCTTTTTAAATATCATAGTGAGAACTCATATCCTTTGCCAAAAGTGCCGAAATACAGGTACGTTAGAAAGCTAGGATTTCTCCCAAAATCTTCTCAGTAAAAAGTAAAATGATTCATTTTCTTTTCAAATAACAAGTACAAAATACCTCTCTGATCCCACAAGTCAGTGTGTATAATAAGTCATGGATGACGTGATACTATATAACATGAGGAAAAATGCATTTCTATGCTTGTATGTCATGTCTACATGCAAATGCCTGTATGTCATGTGTGTATGAAAATGCCATGTGCCTCGATCCACACTTGTTTATACTAGATTGCGCTCACTAGGGGCGTTCATACTCCGGAGGGGCTCCTACAAGCCAAGAGCTAAGCACGGACAACTCATGTGCTGCACGGACAACATACGTACGATAATATCAATATCTGGATCCGCACGGACAACTCACGTGTTATAATATCAATACCTGATCCGCACGAACAACTCATGTGCTGCTTTGACAACTCACGTGCTATGGTATCAATATCCTCGCAACCAGGCCCTAGGCCTTACTTAGTCATCAATCTCTCCAGTCTCACTCACGGGCTCAGAGTGTCATGAAACTTGCCCGACAACAAGAATATGATGTATCAACAGTTAACAACTGAGACTTAGATATGATATGAATGCGTGAACATGAATGAGTACAAAATATCAATGAAATATGTGAAATAACTGGAAGAAACAACCACTACGGGTCTCAACAATATCGACATAACGTCTAGACATGGTATCTAGAATGATTGAGAACTCAATTACTTTATCACATCGTAAAAAACAGATATCAACAAAATAGGGCCATTGTATTGGGCCATGGGAACCATAGGGTCCCATTTCACAAGGTGCACGCCCACACGCCCGTCACCTAGCATGTGTGTCACCTCAATATCAATCATATAACACCTAATTCAGGGTTTCATACCCTCAACACTAAGTTTAGAAGAGTTACTTACCTCGAGCGAGCCAATACCAATGTCGGGCAAGCCAAATGATGCTCTAAAGATGCCATCTCGAGCGTTCCGACCTCTGAACAGCTCGAAACTAACCAAAATAACTCAAATACATCAACCAAGTCCTAAAGGAACCAACCCCCAATCGAAAAAAGATCAAATCTTGAATCACAACCCGAAATTATCCCAAAATCCCAACTCGGGCCCGCACCTTGGAACCCGACAAAACTCACAAAATCCGACGACACATTAGATTACGAGTCCAACCATGCTAATTTCACTCAAATCCGACTCCAAATTGATGTTCAAAACTCAAAAATTTATATTATGAAACATTAGGCCAACACCCCCAATTTCCTCCTTATAAATCATCAATCAAAAGCTAAAATCGAAGATAGATTCATGGAATATAATCAAAACCGAGTAGAGAACACTTACCCCAATTCTTGTGATGAAATTTGCTCCATAAATTGCCTCAATCCGAGTCCCACATCTCAAAATATGAAGAAAGACTAAAACCCTCGATTTTTATAACTCTGCCCAGCACTTCCGCAACTGCGGATAAGTGGCGCATCTGCGACCTTAGCTTTTGCGGAAAAGGGCTCGCATTTGCGAGACAGGCTGCTTCTGCAATGGCCATGGCCGCATTTGCGGTAGCGCTTCTGCGCGACTACTTCCGCACCTACGAATCTTCATTCCTCCATGAAAACTCCCACATGCGACACTTAGCTCACACATGCGGCCATCGTACCTACGCAATATCAATCACAGGTTCGGAACACCAGAACCTACACCCAACTCCAGCAATTTCTCAAATCTCCAACTTGATCCATTAACCACCCAAAATACACCCGAGTCTCTCGGGGCCTCAACCAAATGTGCCAACAAGTCATATAACCCCATACAAACTTAGTTGAACCTTCAAATCACTCAAAACAACATCAAAACACCAAATTACCCTCGGATTCAAGCATAAGAACTTTTAAACTTCCAAATTCCACAAATGCCGCAGAAACCTACCACACCACGTCCAAATGACCTCAAACTTTGTACGCACATCACAAAATGGCACTACGAACCTAGTACAACTTCCGAAAATCCATTCTGAACCCGATATCAATTTTTCCACTCCTGACCAAAATTGCCAAATTTCTACGCCAATTGAAGTCTAATTCTACCACGGACCTCCAAATTACATTCCGAACGCACACCTAAGTCCAAAATAACCTAACGAAGCTATCTAAACCATAAAAATCCAAATCTGAGATAAATTACCCAATAGTCAACTCTTGGTCAAACCTTTCAAATTTAAAGCTTCTAGCTGCGAATCATTCTTCCATATCAATCACGAATAACCTGAAAAAACAAAATCGAAAATTCATGTAAGTCATAACACATCACATGGATCTACTCATGCCCTCAAATAACTGAGCGAAGTGTAAAATGCTCAAAACGAATGGTCGGGTCGTTACACTTCCCCTTCAGTTCCTCATGTGGTTGTAAATGGTTTTCAGGCAGTTGAAAATGATCAGAGCCAAGTTAAGGTTAAATGGGTTGAAATTTTAGAGAGCTTACCCACATAAAAAGGCGTGGTTCAGATCGGTTAAATGGGTCAAAATTTACCAAATACAATTTCAGCCGCACTGAGCTACGTGGACATATGAAAGGTTGCAGATTGCCACATCATTTAATGAGAGGCCCACATGAAGTGTCGTTAGTCGCAGAGATAATTTTGACAACAGAATTAACGTCCTATATATTTTCAGACAGATAGATGGACGGGGTTTTTTATAAATCATTTAGCATGCGATCGGGGTATTTTAGGCCCTTTTCCCTTTATTTTTACTTTTGACATAACTATCAAATTTCATTTTTTTTTTCTTAGTAGTAATTATATTAACATTAGAACTATGTTACATCCATATAAGAGACATTAGTAGTTTCATCAGCCCTAGTTAACATATTAGCGCTAATGCTAAGGTTATCAAGACTTGTTAGGTTATTACAAAGAGCAGTACAAATGGCTCTAACAATAGCTAGTCCCTTTTTAGTGATATAAAAAGAGCTAATATAGTTCGGGGGTTGTTGTTGGTTCCTTACTTAAACAAAAAGTCTGACACCTTGTTATCGTCTCTGGAATTATTACGGGGTATCACATTCCTTAACTTCTTCAATAGATACTTGTATTTAGTGACGGTGTTAGGATAATTATTTTTTAGAAGTCGATCACCTTATTGTTACAAAATGAGCTAATATAATTCGGAGGTCGTTGATGGTTCCTTGATTTAACAAAAAGTCTAACAATTTGTTGTCATCTTTGAAATTATGTCGAGGTATTGCATTCCAACTTCTTCAGTAGGTACATGCATTTAGTGACGTTGTTGGGATAATTATTTTCTAAAAGTTGAAGAACCTTAGACGTATCCGTTTCAATTTCTAGTGGAAATAAGTTGTCAATCATAATCTATTTGTAGTCCATAAGGTATTGCCACCAGTCTCATATGGGTGCGAGTGCACCCATACATGCATCTGGAGAAATCAAGCAACCAGTTACTTGCATGTTTTTGAACAGTTCGCACATACCGCCTATGAGCAGGGCGTCACATAACACTGTGTCGGTAGAAAACTTTTATTCTAAAGATCGCATGATAACTTAGATATATGTGGTTCAAAAGATACATAGTTTAGATATTAAAAACATAATATTATCATTGAGAAATATATTAGATTTTATAAAATTAATAATAGAACACCCATGGACCATGGTAATTTAACAACTTTAGTAAATAGATGCAATTATAAATTTGACAATAAATATAGCTGAATTTAAAATTTATGTTTATCAACGGCATCAGAGGGACTAATATAGGAGATGAAATTTATAAATTTTCCAGATTTTTATATTTGACAATGTGAGATGATGGTTTACCTTCGCTCATCTTTTATTTTTCCTTCTATTTATGCATCATTCGACCGATACTTGAGAGGTTGAATTCCTTTATTTTTAAATTTAAATGCAGGATAGGTATAATAAGTTAGTGCTAATGAGTGTCACAATCATCGCAGAATGCAACTTATAAGCGCAGTTGTAAAATGCGACTTATATATATCAATCATGAAATGTGACTTATAGGTAGCAATCGAGGAACGCGACTTATAATCACAATCGTGGAATGCGACTTAAATATCGCAATTCTAGAATACGACTTATAACAACAACAAACACTTACCCAATATTATCCCACACTATGTGATATGGGGAGGGTAGCGTGTACACAGACCTTACCCCTATCTTGTGAGGATAGGGAAATTGTTTTCAATTGACCCTCAGCTCAGGAAAGCATAAGCACCAGAAATGCGACTTATAAAAGAATTTTAAATCACAACAATAACGTACCCAGTGTATTCCCACAATTGTGGTGTGGGGGATGGTAGAGTGTACGCGGACCTTACCCCTGCCTTTAAAAGGTAGAGAGCCGGTTTTCGGAAGACCCTCGTCTCAGGAAGGGGAGAGGGGACGGGAAATAACAAGCAAACCCATTTGACGACCAAAGCCAAAAATACTAACCTAGCAAAAGGTAATGCAATCAAAAAAACTAAAACACAAGACAACAACAAGTAGTAAATGGAGACTAGGGGTACAAAAATAATAACAACATCAACAACAACAAAACCAGTGTAATCCCACATGTGAGGTTTGGGGAGGGTAATGTGTACGCAAACCTTACCCCTACCTTGTTAAAGCATAGAGGTTACTTATGATAGATACTCGACTCAGGGATCAAACATCATATTGATAGTTCGTAATTATTTGAAATTGTAAGAAATAAACATGGGAGAAAAGGAAGGGATAAATAAAACATTTAATGTTTCCAAATTGATAAATTTTTTAGTGTAGAAAGGGACCAAGTGGTGTATCAAAACTACTGCTACAACAAGGACAACACTCGACCACCTAACCCTTTACCTTAATTCTCAACCTCCACACCTTCCTACCCATAGTCATGTCCTCAACGAGTTGGAGCAACGCCATTTCTCGTCTGATCACCTCTCCCTAATACTTCTTCGGCATGCCTCTACCTCTTCATCGACCCTCCTATACCAGCCTCTCACACCTTCTCAGTATAAGTGCTCCTCTTCTTTACATGTCCGAACCATTTAAGTCTCGCCTCCCGAATCTTGTCTTCCACACGGGCCACACCCATCTCGTTTTAATAACTTCATTTCTAATTTTATCTAACCTAGTATGCCCGCACATCCACCTCAACATTCTCATCTCCACCATTTTCATCTTCTGGACATGGCATGTCTTGACCGGCCAACACTTCGCCCATATAACATAGTCGGTATGACCACCGCTCTGTAGAACTTACCTTTAAGTTTTAGTGGCACATTCTTATCACACAAAAAACCGGAAGCGAGCCTCTATACTCATCCACGGTGTGAGACAATGTCACGACCCAAAATCCCTAAAGTCATGATGGCGCCGGACATCAATGTCAGGCAAGCCAAATCATTAATTAATTGAAATAACTTTCCGATTTTTACATTTATGAAAATATTTTCTTTCACTTTATTACATATTTACCTAATAAATATCTGTTAATTAAAAATAACGGTTTGAATATTACACTTTAACACATATAACCCAACATATCCCATAACCCGGTGTCACAAGTACATGAGCAATTTCTAAGAATTTATACAATCATTACAAAGCATGTCCGAAATACAACTGGACAAGGAAATTTAAAATGAAATAAATACAGTACGAAGGAGACTTGTCAGTTGTGGATCGCCTCCGGATGATGCAACTCGCCTAAGTCTCCGAATCCTCCACATTGCTATGAAAGTACATGTGCAATAAAATACATAACAAGTGTAGCATGAGTACAAAAATAACGTGTACTCAGTAAGTTGCCCGCCTAACCTCAGAGAGGTAGTGACGAGAGGTCAAATTAGACACTTACTAAAGGTTAATTTAGAATATTTAAGTATGACACTAAACATGATTATCATAGGCAATTTATTAAAATCAGGATTTAAATATTTTTAACTCAGTACACGTTTAACACTTTATATCTTCGTCACATTAATAAAACTAATCAACATGGGTGATTTAATCAAATAATAATTAATTGACGGGAAGAACAACTTCTTCCAAAATCCCTTTTTAATAACTTTAAATCTCTGTCATTTCAATTGATAATTTTATATTTCAGGCCAGTAATCAGGCAAAAATCATAACAACTACGCAACAAATATCATACGCAAGCAATGCCGAGGGTCGAACGGCGCAGACCAACAATAATAAAATGCACTACCGAAAGGTCGAACAACTCGAACAATAGATGCATCTGTCTGCCCCGCTCGCGAATCGATCATGCGATGTGGTTAAAAATAATACGGCTAGCCTGCTCGTGAATCATACCTGCGACTCAGGTGCTCATATGAATACACACACAAATACATGATCATCTTGCTCGCGAATCATACATGCGACTCAGGCACCCAAAGTTACACATATCCACATAATAAATCCGTACTTTATCAAGAAAACACTTTTTCTCAGGAAAGTGGTAAAATTCTTCTTAAAGGAACATGAAATATAGCTTTTAAATCTTTGTTTTGAAACTCATTTGTCAAGTTTAATGATATTCCATAATACAACCTAGTCCAGGTACACAATATCCATAGAGGAATCAATTATCTTTCTAGAAGATTAACAAAATAAACTCTAGTCTTCTTTTAGATATTCAACTACAATTTTGATTATATTAGAAGTTTAATATCACAGGCAGGATTACAGGTACAACGTGTAAGACATGCTAGTGGGTCCTAGACTACCCAGACATGGCATAATAGTAGCTACGCACGGACTCCTGTCACCTCGTGCGTACGTATCCCCCGAAGATAATATCATGTAATGAATTAATTCACCTAGGGGAACGATTCCCCCTCACAAAGTTATAAAGGAGACTTACCTCGCTCCGAATTCCAATACCAGATTCCAAGCCTTTCCGATGACTCCAATGGATGCACAACACTCCGAAACTACCACATAACGACAAAGCAATGAAAATTCATCCTAATACTTACAACAATACTTTCCCAACCCCGCTCAAAGAAATGACCAATATGACCTCGGGCCCACGTGCCCAGAAATCCGAAATTCTCGAAGATACATTCTACCCATCGCCTTACTAACTCAAATATACAATTTAATCAAATATTCATGCTCAATTCGTGGCTAAATTCCAAATTTACATTTTCTAGGTTTCTTCAACAATTTCCCAAATTCTTACCAATTTTCATGTCTAATCCATGCATATAATCTTGTATTTAACTTACAAACTGGAGGAATTTACTTACCTTGACAATGCATGAAGGAATCCTCTCTTGAAGCCTCCCATAAGCCCATGAAGAAATGAAGAAAAATGCACCCAAATTCTTGTTTTAAAACATTCTTCCCAGGACGATTTCCGCACCTGCGCTCCCGCAGGTGCGACCAATCTTCCGCACTTGCAGTTTCTCAACTCCAACCCAAAATCGCACCTGCGCCCCTTTGCCCGCGCCCCTTTGCCCGCGCCTGCGGTTTCGCAGGTGCGGAAATTCCATCGCACATGCGGTCCCCAGCCAAGCCTGCCCACTCTCGCACCTGTGGCGCCCAAGCGGCACCTGCGGCTCTGCACCTGCGGCCAAATCATCGTAGGTGCAGATTACATCAGATGACAACAATCTTAACTTCTCCAAACTTCAAATCTTGATCCGTTAACCACCCGGAATCCACCCGAGGCCCCCGGGACCCCGTCAAATTATACCAACCTGTTCCAAATAATAACGTAGACTTGCTCGAGGCGTCAAATCATATCAAACAACATCGAAACCACGTATCGCACCCAAATCCCAACTTTATGAACTTAGAAATTTCCAACTTCTACATCTGATGCCGAAACCTATCAAACCACGTCCGATTGACCCTAAATTTGCACATATTCGACATTATGGACCTGTTCTAACTTCCGGAATCACATTCCGACCTCGATATCAAAACTTCCACTTCCGGTCGGATTTCTCAAAAACCTTCAAATTTCTATATTTAGCCAAATGACTTCAAAATGACCTACAGACATCCAAATTCACTTATGATCGCGCTCCCAACTCTAGAATCACCGTACGAAGCTATTCCCAAACTCGGAATCCCAAACAGACATCAACAACACTGAAATGCACTTCAGGCCCAAATTCATAAAATTCACAATAAAGTCATCCCCCAACGGGTTCCATCAAAACCTTAGATTAGAAAAGTTAGCTACTCATAATAATGATAAAACTACAAAAGAATTCATAAGCAAAGGTAAAAGCACAAAAGAAGGAGATATGAATTGATGCCCAATTGCCTTCTTGCCTCTTGCCCTTTCTTTTCTTGTTCTGAACTCTAAACCTTTATTATATACTCCTTTGGGTGAATTGAACCTTTTATAGGTTAAGTGGATTGGCCCCGAACTTCCAAAAATACCCCATTCAAATTATTTTTCCCGTCTGGACTAGCGCGGGCGCGTTAGTCTCGCGCTAATGCCCGTGCTAGTTGGGTTATACACTGCCTCCGGAAAGATGGACTAGAGCGGGCGCACTAAAGTCGCGCTATAGCCCACGCTAATGGGGTTCTTCACTGCCTCGTTAAACTGGACTAGCCTTCAAATCACCCCGAAATTACCCCATGGCCTGTTATTCTTCAAATTCGCCCTGATCACCGTCATAAGTCCTCAATAGCTTATTGTACTCCTGTGAAATTCAAAAATCACCATTAGAGCCAATTTATCATCATTTAACACACTTAAGACCGTGAAGCATCATTAAGTTAGAGCATAAACATACGTTAAACTATGTAAATTTAGTGTATTATCAACGTCATCTAAGTTGTCACGTTGTGGATATGCTTTTATTAATGAGCGTTCCACTTGCAGGTTTGTCCCAGATCTCCCCTTAACTACCCAACAATGCATATGCATACATATTGCAAGATGGTAGTAAGGACCAAGCCCTCAGAGTAACTGAAAATCTGAAAATGTATATTCTCAAGCTTTATCATTTTTTAGCATCTTATGGAAGACTTCCAACCCAACATCAATCTCATCATTGTGAACAAGGACGACAATTAATGCATTGCATGATGCACAAGATGCTACGCGCAATCATAATCATGACACTATATAAAGGTTGCGCATGAAAGGGCCTCGGAAACGGTGTATCATTAGGTTCAATATTGTTCTTTCTCATCAAATAGAATTGTGCCAATGCCTTATTAAAGGCCTTTTGATGTTAGGGTCCAGATATAAAAGCAGTCCAAGATATTGCGTTTCTATTGGCAAGTTCTTAGGACAAATTTTCGGCCTCCTCAATCATTTTAGCCATTTAAAAATGTACTTTTTACTTTTCTATGTAATGAATGATTTTGATGAATGAGTATCAAATTTATTTTTCATAAAGCAGTTGGCATAAAATTTCTATTTCATAGCAACTGGTCATACTTTGTCAAGCATCGACAACAAAAACTAACACTTTGACAAAATGATTCGCTTGGCTTAGACAACATGTTTGGCCTTCCATATACGTTCTGATATTGAACTATTAAATATTAGATTTATCTTACTCAATTTTAAGTATCAACTTATACTTTATGGAAAGTTTGTGAAGCATTTGCTGTTTATATACTGAATGAAGATGAATGTTATTGTGGCATAAAAAATGTGGGTGCTCTGTACTAATTATAATAAGAAAAAATTTCAGCATCATCTTTTAGCATTAAGTAGTAGTTTACAACTCCAAAAATCAATAAAAAAAGCAACTAATGTCAAATTTCATCACCAGTCTCATTTTTCAGCAAAAATAACAGTCAAATTCCAGCACCAACTTAAAAAATATCAGTACAATTCCAACACTAGCTTATAAAACCAGCATTATCATCAATAAAAATTCCTGCACCAGCTTAAAAATCAGCAAAAATACCAACAACATTCAAACACGTGCAGTGCACCCAAAAACACCATAAACTTACTAGAAACTCACTATAAAAGCACAAAACTGATAATAGAGAATAACATAAATGCTCCAGAAAGTAAATATAAAGAATGCGCCATTTTTACCCCAAAAAAGTTGTTAAACTTCAAAAGGCATGTCACTTTTTGTGTATATTGAAAACTTTTCCAAACAAATTCTGGTCCAATTTCTACTCCGGCCTATCCCATTTGCTCGTGTTCCACTTCTCCATGACTCACTTCATCATATCCTCTTCCAACCTGAAAAACTAATACATACAACTTTTATGTTAGTTTAAGCTTACTAAATGAAAAATCATTTTTAATATACAAAACCAATGTTACATGTAGTTTCTGACGAACTGAAGAGGTAGAATCAACACAATCAGGATCCCCTTCTATATCAACCATCTTTCTTTTTATTTCGTCGCTAAGGAGCTCCCTCTCTTCCAAAATGCTTTGGTTCCTTTTCTCATGTATATCAACCAACATATCATATGAGAAACCAACTTCTGAATTACTAAATTTTCATACATAAGTTGTTGCTTGTTATTGTCTTTGAAATAAGGGTCAAGTGTTCAAAGTATATCTCAAGCACATTATCCTTTTGGATGCTTTTACCAACTGCAGAGGCTTCAAAATCTGTAGAGATCAACTTCCATCTACTACCAGGCCTTTCACACTTGCGCCAAAAAATTATCGAATCACTCAAATAATCACGTATATGTGCTATGTGGCATCTTCTTGAACTCAGCAATATTCAATTCTACGGCATTTACATAATCAATGTAATCAATGTTTCCTCCAACATAGTGCTTCTCCGGTATACACTTCATAATCCCCCATGATATATTTTCGCAGTGACAAACGGTTATCAAATCTGAAATTACAAATAGGAAATTTCATAAGGTATTGTTGTAGACAAAAATAATACAAAATAGTTGTTTGTCGAAAAGAACTAGTAGAATTAACAATTGAACAACTCTTTTAGCAAGAGTAGAAAAATACAAAAAGGTTTAACAAAATCAAGATTAGAAACACAATGCTCATACTGTAACAACAAAATTCTTCAATATGAAAATCGAGAGGAAACTCTCACCATAAACAAAGGTGATTCTCTTTCGTGTTGCACCTTAAGAGTATTGTTACTTCCTACTAATTGATTCCGCTACAGATGCGATTAGGGATAGGTATGATTTGCGATCGGAGTTTTGGCTCTAACATGACTTGGTATTACTCTCTTCGCAAGAAAGGAAGACAAAGAGACAAAATACCTATTCGTTTGGAGGGAAAATAAACCGTGTGACATGCACGTGAGGCGAGGCCCGTTAAAAAACTAACGGTGTTTAGAGTTGTGATAAAAGTGCACCACTTTGTTAAAGAAAAATGACTGTTAGTGCACCAAGTTAGAAGAATATGTATTATTTTAAGTCTACAGTCATAGGTGATGTATGATTTTGGGCTTTTCCTCGGAATGCGACTTATATATTGCACGAGACAAATGCAACGTATAGTCTGTTTGGTCAAGCTTTTAAAATCTGCTTATTTTGAGAAGTATTATTTTCAAAAGTACTTCAAAAAAATATTTTTGGTGAGAATCAGATTTGTATTAAGCTAATTAATTTGAAAAATACTTTTAAAAACAAGCTATATTTTTCTACTTCTCAAAATGTGCTTCCTCGAAACACTTTTTTTTTTTTAGCCAAACACCCCATTATTCCAAATCCAACTTATAAAATGCAAAAGTCAGCAAAAGACTTTAAGCCCCTAAACCCCGGAAAAACCTCAGGCCTTCCTCCTTCCCAATTCCAATCTTATCGATCTCCAAAACTCCCAGCAAATCCAATCACCAAATGCGCGATACATTGACATATACTGGAGTCCAATGCGAACCATTAGCAGAGTGTTCATAATAGGGAATGGCGTGGCGGGTGCAGAAAATCAGTGCTTCGGTTTGGTTCGAGCTCTGGGCTTATCCCATCGTCAAACACTCTATGTACAAATCTCCTTCCCTTGCTCTTTCACTCCCCTCATTGAGTGAATTGTTTGCATCTTTTAAAATTCAGCTGGATTCTGTGTGCTAGAAAGCGAACTTTGTTTGTTTTGCTATACACGTTGTTAGACATGGGTTTTCTAGTTTTTTCACCCAAAAGTTAAAACTTTTAGCTATTAATGTTAGTATCATTTTTGTGTCTTGTTATTCTTATAGTCTATAAACATTGGCGGTTCCTAAACTTACATTCTATGAGTTAAATTTTTAAAGTTGTTAGTATTGACCCATTATTTTATATTTTTAATGTTATGGGTTCGAGAGATTTTTTCCACCAAAAAGTTAAATTTTTTAGCTATTAATGTTACAACTTGTTTGGATGGTTGTTACCCATTGTATTGTATCGTATTGTTACTTTAAATACAATGTTTGTTTTGATTGTTACTTAAATTTTATTGTATCGTATCGTTAAATCCGTCGTTACATAACGACAAAATGTGCCACTTTATGTAACGACCGATTTGGTGTGGTCGCCTCGTTACCTTGTCCTCTTCTCTCAGTCTCACCCTTCATTGTTATTAAATAATTTTATTTTATCATTTACCCTACCTTTTTATATAATAAGTTTACCCTGTATCATAGTTTTTCTTTATAATATTGCAAGTTTATTCTTCATATTGCTGGTGCGTTATATCATAAAACGATGGCAAACGACACAATCTATCCAAACATTGTATTTATCAAACGATACAGTACAATACAATACAATACAATATGATACATTATGAAACGATACATAACAACCATCCAAACAAGCTGTTAGTGTTGTTCTTGTTTTTTGTTTTTCTATGGGCTAGAAACATACACTTTTATCAAAGGCAAAAATCACAAAAAGCTCTATTGCCCGTTGGGGCTTTAAGCGCAAAGCGCAAATAAAGCGTGAGCTTTAATGAAAAAAGGAGCAACTGGAGGAAAAAGTAAAAATGTGTATATGTAGTCCAAGACCAATAATTATAAGCATGAATAACAAATATATGGACAAAAAAAGTTGAAGAAAAAAAAAAGATAAAGTGAAATATCGATTGTTCAGTGTCGCCTTTTCAGGATTACACTCATTGG
Organism: Nicotiana knightiana; assembly: GCA_005239525.1. Classification (NCBI taxonomy): domain Eukaryota; kingdom Viridiplantae; phylum Streptophyta; class Magnoliopsida; order Solanales; family Solanaceae; genus Nicotiana; species Nicotiana knightiana. Next base: position 47,632 of record ML428724.1, on the reverse strand, counting down.
CAAGGAAAATATGCCTTAGGGCCTTGATGCGATATTGACGCGCACGCAAAGCGAGGCGAAGCTTTCAACATGTTTGGAGCCTCGCTTTAGGGCTTAGGCGCGCCTTTGACAACACTGGAAACATAGGTTGATCCCGACTTTAAGCTCTATTAGTTCAATCTTTAAGGTTCTTAACATTGACCCATTATATTTTTAACGTTATGGGTTTGAGATTAATCAAAAAGTTAAATCTTTTAGCTATTAATGCTAGTGTTGTTCTTGTTTCTTGGGTTTTAATGGCCTATAAATTAGCATTAATGCTTCTTTTTGAGTAATATTTTGCATGCAGAGTGCTTTTTGTCCATACTTGTATTATGTAAGTTGTGTATGCTGATTGAAAGAAGCAACTTAGACTATTCATCAGTGGATTTAATGACAACTATTATGGAGTTATTGATTGTAAGCTGCTGCAGTACATTTAGTCTAGTCAACATTGTTCTATTCTTCACGGTATGTCGAATGGAATTTGAAGAGGACAGGAAATGAGGAGTTCTATTGCTGCAGCACGTCTGAAAATGGACATGTTATGTGGAAAAAAAGAGCACTATTTTCTTTGTTGGATTAAATTTTGAAGGAAAATTAACCGCGCTATTAGTTGTGTACATTATGAAGTTCCTGTTTGGCATGGTTGTTTAATTTGGCATTAGTTGTATCTAGTGTTTGCAATTGTTTTATTCATTATTGTGCAGCGAGTTATTAGGCCACAAGGAGATATTAACAAGCGACTTCAATGGTTACCTGTTTCTCTCCACAAAAAGTTAGAAAATGTCAGAAAGTTGATTTCTAAAGATTCACTACCGACTCAAATTACAGGTAGTGGACAGAGATTGATGCCTCTTCCTGCTGAAAGACAGGGTACTATGGGTTTCTTCAAGTTCACTCATACTTGAAGCAATGGTAATATTATATGTCAACTGTTTGTGCTTTGCTGGTGTTCATGCAGTTGTTTCAGATATCCCAGAAGCTGATGCAAAACATATTGCAACACTGGCCTGTGAAGCATTTGCCAAGTATGTATTGTTATAATATATATTTACTTGCTTTCAAATGCATTCTGTGATCCAAATGATGTGTTTCAAGCTATTGGTCTGAGCAGTATCTGAGCAATGAACTGATCAGAAAAGGGTGGATTTAATTTTTTCCATAACGACCACATTACTAGTTCCTTTGCTCATTGTTTTAAAAGCGGAAAGCGCCTAAAAATGACAAAGTTTATGTGACTTGAAGCAAAAAGCGAGAAGCGAAGTGCAGCGGACGCTTCTTTGAAGTGAAGCGCACAATTTTCTGATACTTAAAAAATTCCTATCATCCATGAACATAGTACTTTTATAATCACTTTATAACTAAAAGTAACTAGTTTAGCATCCAATATTCTACAATGCTGATATGAATTCAACTCCTCAAAGTTGAGATATAAAGAGCCAGCTGCTTCTCGTTTGGATTACAGTGCGCCTCATCATTTGAAGTTCATGCTTCGCTGTAACACACAGTTTCATCATGGAGGGACTCCTCACATTGCTTCATCACTTTAGGCGATGAAGCAATGGCTTTTAAAAACTCTGCATTTGCTAATAGCAGTTAAGCACTATAATTTGGCCTCTGTTTGTGAAGCACACCGATAAGTATATGGGCACCTGGTTTAAGCACTTATCCTGTTGCTTGATCATTTCTATTTTTTGTTGAATGTCATTGCTGTTTTGAAAATGTAATGAAAACTTTATTAGAGAATAGCACCCGGAAAGTGCTATGAAGTTGTTGAACTTCATTATTGAGGATAGGTATGTGGCTGTTGTCATCCTAAATCCTACAGAATCGGAAGCTGAACATAGTTTGGGCTTTTAGTTCGTGTAAATTGAATTCGCTATGGACAATGATTTGGAGGAAAAAATTGAGGAGTGGGACAGATATTCTGCTGATGTACAGTGATGTGAACATTTTTTTGGGGATTCTTGGACATTTTTTTCATCTTAAGCTTGAACATAATGAATATGTTTGTTGGACTTGAACACTTAAACTTTCTAAATAATCGAAGTAATCTGCTTAATAATAGAGTTCTTTTTCGGGGTAAGTCTGACTTGATAATAGAGTTGAAGGCTCAGAATTGGTACATACCCTGATATACATACTCAGCGAGAGAAAGAGAAAACTCTCGTTAGATATTGCACTTCTCTTATTACATATCCCCACTTGTCCTAAACTTCAGGAATAGAACTAAAAAGGGAAGGAGGAAAATTGAAGTATTCCTTAACGATCTTTAAGCATAACCTTGATTTTTAAATTAAAGTTCTCTTATCCAGTTTCTATCCTTCATGTGAAATTTTTTATTTACCGATCAAGGAAAAGTTTCACATGAGGGATAGAAGCTGGATTATAGAATTTTTATCTAAAACAAGAAGTTGCATTGTAGAATTCAAGTAAAAGCATTGTTTGCTACAATATTCTCTTTGATGCAACTTCAATGGATTAGAAATGTGGCAATAGTTTTTTCGAACTCCAAATCCTTATTAGGCAAATGGAATTCTAAAATAAGTTGCGAATTTTTTATTAAGTTACTTCAAGATAAAAGTCACATGGTATAGTGACTTGGCTCCCATACAAACTCAAATGTTTCTTTCAGACTTATGGGAGGTAAAGGAATAGCGAAGAAAGTTGAACCAAAAAATGTAAATCTAAAACCAAAAAAAAAGGGAACAGGCAAAGGATGCACAATTACTTGAAAAATGGGCTCTGCTGGATATAGTTGTTTTTGAGATCGAGCAAACTATCTATGCTTGTCCATTGCAATAGCTCTTAAGCATCTGCAATACTGATTTCTCGTGAGCTTGTTTACAACTTCCTTATTTACAGGAGTTAGTTCTGGCTCAAATCTTGCTTTTAGATGTTAACATTACATCTGACATTTCTGTTTCACTTTCTCAAAATTTAGGGATGGTCCATCATTAGTAGTTGCATCAGGTCGTGATACTATCTCCATTTCAAGCTCAATAAAACAGTTAGCTCCAGAATATGTTTTCGCTGTCCAGGTTCGACAAAACTAAGCTTTGTCGTATGATAAATCAACACTTTTTCACCCAATGATGGAATTTCATATTTGGATAGATGAATTCAGAATGCTGCTTCATTATTTTTTCTGAATAGGTTTTTCTTGAATATCTAATTTTATTAGTGCGTCTGACATTACTCTTTTTCTCATTTTTGTTGGGATAGTCCTACAACTTTGAAAAGCTTTCAAGAATTGTGTCAGATCATGCCAATTGCCAACCATATATAATGATCACTTTAGTGGTCCTTTTCCTTTTTGGACTCTATTCCTTGATATAGTTAGTATTTTTAGACACATAAAGGCTTAGATTCTTGCTTAACTATTGACCAGATCTCTTGGTTCTTCTGAATCTTTTCTACGCACGTTGGTCATGACAAAGACAGAGGGAAGGAGGGAGGGAGGGAGAGCGGCAGGGATCATGTATCGAGTGATCTCCTACATAAATAGTTTTGGCTTTTTCTCGTATTCAGATAAATATAAACTTCTAAAATTAATAATGAAAGGCTTTTCTCCATGCCAATGTTGTTTGAGATTTCCTTCATATTTGTTTTTCCTTCCATTTTAGAAGTTCCAAAAGAGGATTAAAATGAAAGTATGCTAATTCTTGTGTTATGTTTTCAGATTCAACATCCCAGATCACGTCTAAATAGGTTTGACCTAGTGATAACACCTCGTCATGATTATTATCCTTTGACACCGGAGGGACAAAAGCAAATTCCTTGGCTTCTTCGAAGGTTGATAACACCTCGCACATCTCCTGAGAGACATGTGGTATGAAAATTTCTTGAAACCTCTTGCTTGCATGAATTGGGAATTCTTTACCACTACATTCTGTAGACATCTTCACTGAAAGAATTTTGAGGCAGATCCTGACCGTCGGAGCCCTTCATCAAGCTGATTCTAATGCACTGAAAGATGCAGCTTCCACTTGGCATGATGAGTTAGCACCTTTACGGAGACCTCTGCTTGTGGTTAATGTTGGAGGGCCTACAGGTAATTTGCGTATTAAAGTTTTTTTTTCCTTTGATGTGCTTTGCTATTTTTGGTGTTTGAGTTAGCAATCCGTAATCCTTGTGGAAACATTAAGAAATAAACTAACTAGGTTCTGAATGTGCTTTAGCCACAATGGGTTTCATCTGTTAGTGTAGAAATAATTGTGTAAACATATATTTGGTTAGCCATTTAAGTTCTTTGAGTTTATTTGCTCCTCGGTTATTTGAAACCACTTATTGGTGGCGTTCTTCTTATTGTCTTATTGAGGAAGTTGTAAATTTCCTTCTTTTTTTTGGCTCACAAATCTTTCTTTCTAGGTCATTGTAGATATGGTACTGACCTAGCACTGGAGCTAACAGCCTTGCTGCTGAATGTTATTCCAACCTGTGGGAGCATCAGAGTATCTTTTTCTCGTAGAACTCCTTGTAAGGTATATGATTTATCAGTTTCATCTGCCAATTTTCGTTTAGGTGATTGCTTGTTGATATTGTAGTTAACAGGTCTCAGATATCATAGAGAAAGAACTTGGAAATCATCCTAAAGTTCACATTTGGAACTGTGAAGGTACTATTTATGCAATGATTTTCTTCCTGTCCTCTGTATAAGACAACTAACTTGTTAATGGAAAAATAAGCAGCAAAAGGAAACCATTACAAGAAGTTTGAGCTTGTACTATACAAAAGAGCGTTCTGATGTCAAATTTGATTATCCCTCAGCAGAATTTGTATAAAGATTCAACAGAAAGAAGGGGATATAATTTGCCATTTAAGGATGCACAGGAAAAAAAAGTTTATATGGTTTATTACCCTATCAGATGTCATTATTTAAAAAAAATGTCAGATGGGCTTCTTTAGTTTTCATTCAAACGAACTGCATAACATTCTTTCTTCCTCCTCTGCCCGCCGCACATAAAAGAAGAGGACCACATGGTCGATCTCCTTTATAGAGGCTTTTGCTTGTCTTTTATCCTACATATAGATGGAAGACAATCGACATGACATATATAACCTTTTTATATTAAATTTTCAGGTCCAAATCCGCATATGGGGCATTTGGCTTTTGCAGATGCTTTTGTTATCACTGCTGACTCGGTTAGTATGTTAAGTGAGGCTTGCAGTACAGGGTATGTTAGCCTTTGTTGATCTTGTCAAATTCAACGTCCCTTCTGTTCTCCTTTACATGAATATTTCATCTAAAGAGTTTAAGGTTCAGGAAACCTGTTTATGTAATTGGTGCGGAGCAATGCACATGGAAATTCAGAGACTTCCATCGATCCTTGAAGAATCGAGGTGTAGTTCGTCCATTCACTGGAAAAGAAGATGTAAGTAGAGCTGTATTAATTTATATTGCTGAATATAATAGTATTTCTAGTTTAATTCTACTTCTTTGAGTTTTTGCATGGTTAGACACCACATACAAATAGATATTGGTTTGCTGGAAGATGACTGCAATATCCTTATCTATTCTTATGGCAGTGACTACTATTTAATTTCTACAACTACTCAGAGCACTATATAGTGTTGAAATACAATTGGAATTGCATAATTTCGAGTGTCTTTGGTAAATATCTTTTCTTGCTGCAACCATACTCGGACTATTAATGCACGTCTTTCATTTGGAGTCAAGTGAATTCAAGAGTTATGGACGGCATTAAGCTCACTGTCACCAGGCCTGCATGAGCATGCCGCCTGGAATCAAAAGTTATTATCGTATTGACTATGTCTTACACCTTGTCCTCTTATTTTATAGATATCTGAAAGTTGGAGCTACAGTCCCCTGAATGATACTGAGGAGGCTGCTGCCCAAGTGATTAAAGCACTAGCTGAACGTGGATGCAGATTGCCAGCATAACTTGTTTTCAACTTCAGGAGCGTAAGCCTTGATAGTGACATATTTGTTCCCTGAAATACTGTTGCAGGAAAGAAAGGGGGAGGAAGTTTATTTACTATCCTCAGGAGAAGTATGTATTCTGCTCGTTTGGCTATTTGGTTGTTTACTTACAGTTTAAAAGGATTAATGTAGCAGTTTAGGAGGATACCTCTCTGCTTCTTATACTTCCTGAGAAACAAGGGAAATATTCATTACCCCTCCTCTTTCACTTCCTAATTTCACACCTTGTTAGTGTATCTATTTCACCCTATCCAATTATAGGTTATTTTTGTTGGAATTGGCTTGCTCTAGGTCAACCAAGTCTAGGTTAATTTTGTATCTCAAATGCAGTTGAGTCTTGGCAATTCTTGTATATCTCTTGATTATCATTACAGGAAAATACACAGAACTATTATGAGTACTACAACAACAATATAGCCAGTATACTCCCTTATTGTGGGGTATGAGGAGGGTAATATATACGCAAACCTTACCCTATCTTGTGGAGATAGAGGCTGTTTTTGGCGGACCCTTGGCTTAAAACTATTTTGAGTGTCCTCTTTATTTTATTGGTTTCAGGTGAGTTGAGAAATTACTTTAGATAAATACTAGCATGTTTTAGTGGCTTGATTCATTTGTTGAGTACCTGATTTCTACCTATGCAATTTTCATATATTTACCTTTCTCCCTTTCTGCTTACACACAGCATAATGAGTGTTGGAATTGATTTCTAGGTTTAAATATCATTTATCCTAATTATCCAAATAATAACAACTAAAAGGTAAACAGGTAAAAAGTATATCTAATTTATTCAATCACTTGTCAATAAAAGAAAAATATTATCAGACACTTGCACAACATGATATCATAATCTGAAATTGACATTCTGTCAGCCTTCTCAATAAATGTTTTAAAAAAAAAATTTATTCCTCATCATTGGTCTACTTCAACCATGGAAAGAAGGCATGGCTAGGAATTGCCAACTCTCGTTATGTTTACCCTCAAAATCGGATAACAATTGAAATTTTTTAGTGGTTATATGAGCATTATTTTAACACAAAGCGATTAATAAAATTTGCAATTGTAATATAAAGACAAAGTAAATCCAAATCAAATGAATTGATGATTTCAATCTTGAAGGATCTATGACCCTTGAGCGGAATACACCTTAACCAGACCCAAAATATAGGCGAACTAGAACTTAAAGAGGAAAATGGTAATGTATTGCTTATGAATGTATGTTACACTGTTTTCTATCAATTGTCATACCCTCGTTATATATTAGAGAAATCCTACTTTTAGGTATTATTTTATAGAAAAGGTCCTTGATTTGCTGATTGTCAGTCCCTTTTTGACATGTCTCGCTATTTTCGCCGTAATATCCGGTCGGTCTTAGGAATTTCTGACTCCTATCGAGTATACTGGCAATGTTTCTTCGAGGTCGTTTGAGTCGGGGCTGGTTTCGGAGTAACGACCTCGGTATTCTCGAAGGTAGGTGTTTGGCACCGGTTGCTAATCTGGTGGAGCTTGGGGCGATCTTCGGTCATTTATTGCCATATCTCGAGCCCGACCTACCATGTCGGATGCTAGGGTACACTACGAGCTCGCTTTTACCCGTATACAGATAGTCCCTGTTGATATTCAATTTTCCCTATAATATTTTCAAAATTACATAAATACCTTCAAAACTGTGCATTTTATTAGCATCAATTAACATTTTTTCATAATTTCTGCATTTTAAAGGATTTTAATTAACTTATCCTAGTATTTTTATTTATATAAATAATTACTAACTGCATTACAAATGACTTTATGACAATTTCATGGTTTAATTTTGCTATTTATATTTATATTAAACTTAAATTATTTCACAAATAGCCACATTTACAGTTCTTAGGTTATAATTGCAATAACTTTGCAATTATAGCCCATGCATGTATTATTACATTAGTTTGTCAGAAAATAGGTTGGTGTATTTTTAAAATATTGAGTAATTATTTTAAGACATTTTTATGCATGAAAATTATTTTTATAACCTGTTAATTATTTTTATAAATTAATTTTATTAATTAAATTAGGTATTTAACAAATAGCCTCTTAATTTCTTCAATTTTCAGGCCTAACCCCTCAAATATTAGCCCAAAACCCTTTTAAAACCAGCCCAAACCCCTTAATAGTACCAACCCAAACCCCTTAAGCCCAATCTGTATCTATCCGACCCAAACCCTCATCAAATCGTGGCCGTTGATCTTTTAGATCAACGGTCCACGATTAAACTTACCATTTTAATTCAACCAACCCTAACCCCCCTCTTCATTCCTCTTCGACCATCGTCACTCGTTTCCCTAACCTTTCCAGTTCTCTCTCGACCTACCCTAGCCCTAAGCGCCGTCACAGGTGAGAAGCTCCTTTTTATGGTGTTTCCGTGTTCTCTGACCACCACTGGTCTCCTATATTCCCTGGCTCTTTGATTTCATGAGTCCTTAGAAGAATCTCGTGAAGATACCTGTTCTTGCCTAAAACTTGGTTACCGGCCTGTCTCAGGCCATTTTCGTTTGTGAGTATGAATTTCCTCTTGTTTTTAGTACGAATCCATGGGGTTTTGACCGATTTTCTTCATCTCTACTATTTTCTGAAAGCCCTAGTTTCACTACTGTTCGAATCTTCTCAGATCTTTGTAGATCTGAAGTAATTCGAGTATTATTGAGTGTTTTCCTTTAAAAATTGCTTATTTTAATTAACTGCTTCGATTTTTAGTTACTCTTTCTAAAATTAGGGTTCTTCCAAGGTTTTTACTTTCAAATGGTTAACCTATTCATCTCTTTGCATGTTTGGTTAATCTTCGTATGTATGCTCGAACCCTAAATGTTTCTGTGTGTTATACTAATTGCTTCGATTTTGTTTCTATATTGGTTTATCTCTGTGAACCGGTCATAATAACTTATTCTATTTAGGGACCTAAACGATTTTCCCCATTAAAATCAGTATTTTGTGGGATTTTACTTGATTAACTTCTGTTAAGGATCTGAACGATTTTATTTCATGTTAAAATCAGAACCCTTTGGGATTCTTACTTGGTTGATTTCTATTTAGAGATTTAAATAATTCTTTCCTATAAAATCAATATTCTTTGAAGATTTTACTGATTGATTCCTATTAACTGTCCTATTAAAATCAGTGTGTGCTGAAATTTTACTTGTTTCTTTATTTGTGACCTTAATTGATCATACTTGCCTTAGTTAGTTATCAGTGTGGTTTTGGGATTTCTACTGTCTCCCTATATGGTATGATTTTGAGTCCTTACCTTAATTGAACCCCCTGTTGTGACCGTTAATTGATTGCCCCCAATTAAAGGGGTCTATTTCGGACTCTCCTATAGGAATTGATTCCATAATTGATTAATTGCTTCTAATTGATTGAACTGTGATTCTTTTTACCTTATTTTGATTTACTCCCTAAATGCTATATATATATACACTCTCATTCTGATTCTTTAAACACGAACAATAGTTCAAAATGCACGCACACACATAAACTTTCTCTCATCTCTCTCTGCTACTTGTGTTCATTGCTTGTCTAGCGGGCTGAAAGCCAAGGCTAGACTTTTGAATCCTGCCTACTTTACCTTCTGTTTCTGCTTCCTTAACTGGTATGTTCCTATCTCAATGTCATTATGAAATTCAAATCTATGTGCTCCTTGTTGCTTTGTTTCTGCTAAGACTATGTCTCTTATGTACTAGTGTGACTACTACATAGTTAACTCTGTTTATTGCTTGATCAATATGTTTAAGTTTCACTCTTCTTGTTTATTACTTTAACCAGCATGTTTACCTTAGTTTAAGTACTTCCATCTTTCCTGTCTACTTCCTTCAACCAACATGCTTATTTTGTGTCTCAGACTCCTATTTATCTAATTGACTTCAATTGGCATGACTAATTTTGTGTAGTTAGACCCTGTCCTCAGCATGACCATTCCTACACTTAGTCTCTGTGTTTTACTGTCTATTGCTGCTAGCATCAAGTATGACTTTCCTGTTGAGACTCTAAATTAGTAGTCCACGTTCTAATGAATGCTATGAATTTGGTTGTCAATCAACCCCTGCTTGTTCTATGTACTTGTTGTTCAATGTGCTCTCATTCTCATCCTGTTTATGTGTTTCTGATTTAAGCTTCCTGTGTTCCCAACCCTTGATCCCCTCTCCGTAAAATTGTTTGTCCTCACTTAGAGTTAATTAACAAATTGAGTTGAATCTAGGCACTTTTAGGCTTCGTGACTACGTTGTTGGTTATTGAACCTTCTTTTCTCAGAATGTTTTAAAAATGTTCTCACTCTTAATATGTTTTCCCAAACTATTTCCACTCCTGAAGTATTCTTCACTTCTAAATGTTTTACTTCTATATTGTTTTCCTAAAGTTATTCCAACTATGTCAAGCACTCTCACTCCTACACTTAGAATACTTAGGATTCTGCCCTTCCAGTGCGTGTACTTCCTAGGAGTCCATGAGACTCCTCCGAACTCTGACACACTAGCTGGACCTTCCACACTGCACAAAAACTACTTCTCTTAAAAGGGGTCTTGGTGTGAGCATTTTCCGGAGTCCCTGAGGCCCTTAGGAACTTTAACGCACCAGGACACTCTCTTGGACACTACGAGATTATGATACTTGAATTTGGTTAAAGGCCTGGTCCTTCAAGTTTATTTTGGGCCTATCCAGGCTCCCAATAGTATAACATTACTTATTTCTGTAATTCACTTATGATCTGTAATAATAGTTCTTGTAAAACAGATATTGGGGATATTAGTAAAAGGGGAGGGATTTTCATATAATTTTTGTGGGGTCAATTGGGTAGAAATCATGCTCTTAGGATTACTATGACTATTTTCTTGCATTAGGAATCATGCTCTCAGGATCATTTGTGCATTAGAAAACATGTTCATATGTATCATATCGTTTGTTCTAAAACTTCTGCCTTTCTATTCTGCGTACATCATGCCTGCTTAGAAATCCTGTCACTAGGTTGTTATTAATTCTGCCTAATAATCATGTTCATAAAGTTCTCCTATGTGCATTAGAAACCATGTTTTAGGACTTTTATTGCACTCGCCTAAATACCATGCCTATGTCTAGATAGTATAAAAAGAAGTCCCAACACCTAGATATCATTGCTTATAGAGATAAATATATAAAACCAATTTTGTAACGTTTATGATTATTCTTCAGCACCTAGACAACATGCCTATAGGACATAATGAACCAAACTCGCTGTTTAAAATCGCTTGTTAGTATTAAGACTCTGATTAACAATTAGATATCATGTTTATAGGACATCTCGGATCCACGCCTAGGCAAGGCTGTAGGATAATTGAAATCTTACAAATTATAAAACTATGCTTTGCTTAACTATTTGCGAACTGCTCAGATTCAGCAAGTCCTAAAATCAGTAGGCAAACTGATTAGGTCTCCACTGCCTCGCTTTAACACAATGCTGCATATATTCTGTTTGTCATGCTCACCTAGATATCCTGCTTTAGGACCCTTAAAGTATCTGAAATACTGTTGTTTGAGGCGTGCAATTGACTGCTTATTTGCGGCGGTAAATGTGAGCCCCCTTAATTGTTCCTTTACCTGGCAGTCCTACTTGTTTTTTTAATTGTCGCTTAGATTTTCTCCTTTTAATCACTTTAGGAGAGTTTGAACTGCCTTCACTAGAGGTCCTAAACACCTCCAGGGCCATAAGAAAGGGACGGGTAATGCACGAATATAGTACGTTTAATTAGAATCGCTTACATAACCACTAAGGGGAGGGTAATTGGGTAGTAAAGGATATGATGACATGTGCGCTAATGCCACGTGTAACCCCTCTAATTGAGGAAGGTTTACCGGGTATTGCACAGAAGTGATCCTATAGGCTAATAAACCCATTTATTCCCGTTAATGACTAATTCACCAAAATGAGTTTGGCCGAGACCCACCGTTGTGGACCTCGAGGGGTGCCTAACACCTTCCCCTCAAGGTAATTTCAAGCCCTTACCCAATCTATGGTAATGTAAACCGGTTTCATTAGTTACTTGCATTAGGTGCCCTAACGCACCTTAAATCCGTTAGGTGACGACTCTTCAATTTCCACACACCTCTCGCAAAAGGAAACGAGTTGTCCCAAAGCATGTCGAAAATCGGACTCCCGCAAAAGGGGAAAAAAAGGGCGCGACAGTCCCCTTATTTTTCGGAGAGTAGACGACAAGAAACGATATGAGCTCCCAATTCTCACTTCAATACATCTTGACAGAAACGATAAAATAATCGAAATGTTGCGTCAGTCCAGTCTTAATGGTATTAAATGCTTGTCAGTTTCCGGTCAGCTACATCTGGATGTGAACCGTTGCTGGAAAAACTATAAATACCCCTTCCTTTGTTCATTCAAACTTTACATCCAAGCCTTCTGCCCTCGTGTCTAAGAAATTTCAATACTTCCAAGCACTTATATTCTGGTTATTTAGAGATTTTTTATAAGAACTCTCATTCGTCTTTATCTCAAACCATAAAGTGTACTCTTTTAACTTCTTTTTCCTCATTTTTTCTCAATTTTTCAAAGAAATGGCGAAGACTTCAAAATTCGTTCCCAAAAAAGAAACTCCTTCTACCTCGCGGCCGGCTACCGAGGAAACTATTTCGGGTAATGTTGTCGAGGAACCGGTACCAGAACCTCCTCTGAAAATGTTCATCCCCGGGGGTGCTTGATCAATGTAGATTTTAAGGTCTAAAAGCCCTCCTCCGTACCAGGTCGGTGCGAGGACGTCTCGAGGTACATATGCTCGATCACCGAGGATATTCTCTCCGAGGAAAAAAAGGATTGTAATTGGGTCAACAAGCATGTAGTGATCCCCAAACCTGACAAAGCCATCACCACCCACGTCGAGGGATATTTAAGTGTTTACACTTATCCCTTCATGCTGGGCCCCTTGGATCCGGTCATCATCGACTTTTGCAAAAGATACGAGGTATGCCTTGGTAAAATTCACCCTTCTTTCTGGAGGATCGTGATCCTCCTCCGTTTCTTTGTGAGCAAGATCTAAGGGTGCCCTTTATTAATCGACCACCTCATGCGTTTATATAGTCCCTGACTCTACCGAGGGGGGACGGATCAAGATTGCCCGTCGGGCTAGTAAAGCCCTGTTCTCGAGCATTGATGAAGATCGGGATTGAGGTTGGCTAGGCCGTTTTGTCCGAGTGAGGACCTCATGCTTGATTCTAGCCGAGTACATGCCATTCCCTGAGAAGTGGAATATGTCACGTAAGTATAATTCTGCTTCCAAGATTTAATTTATCGCTTTTTTCCTTTCTTCTTATCGGTGTTCTGTGGTGGTGTAGCTGTTTCTCGGATCCCGAATGCAGTTCCTCAACTCAAGGAGTGAGTCGAGGGCATTGTATTACAAAGGCCCTATTCTGAGCGTTCATGGCGCGAGATTTAAAAGGTCCGATGGGAGGCACGTTGACATGGTGAGATCCCTTTATTGAGTAATATTTGGTTTCCCACTTTTTTTTTTTTTTTTTTTGTAGGTTTATCCAAGGATGTCAAAATGAAGCCTCCATCCGGTAGCGATGACTTCCCACCGTGTCCCCTGCTACGAGACATGGTGAAGAAAAGAAAAGAAAAAGGGATCCGAGTTCTTTGAGCTCCAAGAAAAAGAAGCCACGGAGAAGGTTGGTGCGTAAATCCAAAGAAAGCACCAGTGCTCAAGCACCGTCTCCGGATTCACACTGTCGACTGAGGGATGAATCCGAAGGAGAAGGAGAAGACTTCGATCTGGTGTCCAGCATGCCGTCACAACTCGAAGGGAAAGGGGCCTCCGAACCAGAGGGAGGTGACGCTAATCTTCATGAAGTTAAGGAGGCCGAGAAGGAGGCCGGGACCGAAGCTTCCCGGGATGTGGGCGATGTCCCGAAGGAAGCACTCGGTGTGATAGAGTCATAGAGATCACCACCACCCTTGTTTACTGAGTCCATGTATAACGAGGCCCAAACGGTGAAAGAACGCCCCAATGAGGGGGCCCATGGAGTGGACGACCCTTTTCGTGGCTTTTTTGACGGATAGGACTCCACGACTATGAAGGACGTTGTTGATACCCAATTTTTCCCATATATATTTTATAAATACATATATACTTTAAAAATAATGCATGACCATCAACCAACATTTTCCCATAATTTTTCATAATTTTTAAAGGCTTTTTTAATCAATTTGTTCCGGCATTATTATTAGCTAAAATAATTATTAATTGCATCAAAAATAATTTAATAATGATTTATTACTTAATTTTCATCATTTATATTCATATTAAGCTTTAAACATTTTATGTACAATTATATTTGCATCTTTAGGCTATAATTGCAATATTTCGCAATAATAGCCACATATATGTATAATTACCTTATTTGCACAGAAAAATGACCTTTTATATTTTTATAATGTTTAGTAATTATTTTCAAATAATTTTAATTCACAAATGACATTTTTATTATTTATTAATCATTTTTATAAATTATTTTTATCAATATAATTAGGTATTTAAAATCTAACCCTTTTTTAATTAATTTCGAACCTAGCCCCAACCCAATACAACCTAACCCATTACCCCAACCCAATACAACCTAACCTACCCCATCCCAATAATCTAAGCCCAATACCCAAATACCCATACCCGTTTAAAACCCGGCCCAATCCCCTTTTAAATCATAGCCGTTGGTCTCTGAATATCAATGGCTCAAACACCTCCACCCCTTTTTAATTAACCCATCCACCCCTAACCCTAATCCATTCCACCAAACACTGCCCCTGTATTCTCTCATCTCTTCCTCTTCTCCTCTTAAAACCCTAAGCCACCGTCACCCAAAATCACTCCCCTAATCCCGCCCCTGATGAGATTCCCTCCTCATCTCCTTACCATATTGGCCCTTCCTCCCTACTGGTTACCCGTTGATGTTGTTGCATGGTTGTTTGCCTAATATGGCAAGAAAAATCAAACCAAAATTAGTTCAAATCCTTAACTACTGCCTATTTCGTCTGTGTTCATCACTTGCTCTTTGTAAGTACAATTAATTTCCGTGTCACTGATTCGTACTTAACCCTAAGGTTAGAGTTTTCAGATCCCCTTTTGATTCGAACAAAAACTGGTTCAAGCCTTAATTTTAAGTACCATCCCGTCTATATTCGTTCTATTATGCATGAATCTACCTATTTTTGGTTGAGTCTTTTACTTACCCTAAAATTACGGTTCAGATCATTCCAGATCTGAGACGATTTTTATTTTTGTTTTAGTAATGTTTCATCTCTGTGTATCTATTATGGTTTTCCTTTATCATTCATGACTGAATTTACTTACCTTAATTATTTCCGTCTATATGATTGTGTATTTTCGCCTATTTACTAGGGTTTCGATTATTTAATTACTTTCCTTTTAATGTTTCTATTTATCTGTCTTTAACCATGGTCGTTAGTTGCCGACTAATTTTACTTACCCCGAAATAGGGTTTGAAATCAGTCTTTCCTTTTTGTATAATATTGGTATTTCCTTATTATTCGTTCGATTTACCTGTTTTTGCCTTATTTTGTCCGGCGTTTGATTGTTAATTTATTATATTTACCTTAACAAAAAAATAAGTAGTACTGACATGCTTTTACGTTATTATGTTCTGTTAATTGATTGAAGCCGACTTCAATTGGTTATGAGAATTATTTTTCATCCCTTAATTGTGTATGATTGAGTTATTACCTTATTTGTCTGCTTAATTCAGTGCTATTTAAGCCCTTCTCCCTCACCCTTTTAAAGAGACTCGAACTCTCATACTCTTTGAAAAAAAACTTAAGCTCTCTTGTTCTCTGGTGTTCTGGTTTCTGTGCTAAGTGTATCTTGTTTTCGCTGGCTGAAAGCCAAGGCCAAGTTATTCTAGGATTTCCCTGCTGTGGCATACTTGCTTATTTTCTTACTTAACTGGTATGCCCTAACCTTTGCAATTCCATTCTTTACACTTTGCTCGACTAGCATGCTTCAATTCCCAGTATGATTCTGTCCTTTACATGATTCTATTATTCCATTTAGTAACACTATTAATTTAGGATTAAGTTGTTTTCAATAATATGAATCCTCTCATAAGTTAGCATGAGGTTTGATTTGTTTCATGCATTGCTTGTTAATTTTATACCTATTCTAAACTTTGCACACCATGAACATGTAATCAGTCAACTTGTTGCTTAACCCACCTGCTCTGTCTGTTTATTTCATGTACTTGTTCAATTCAATTGTTTTGTCAATTTGTTGCTTAACTCCTCTGCCCTGTCTGTTTATTTCATGTATTTGGACAATTCAATTATTTGCCTAATTGCTTATGTGATAAAGCCATGACCGTCTTAAGTACTAGCATGAGTATTTAACTTAACTAGACTTCAAGTTATTTGAGCTATGTGTTTGAGCATGAATTATGTTTGTTTTTCTTGGTGCAGTTATGCCTGCAACTCTATGTTCTGAATCCTGTTTCTTCTAAAATCCAATTATTTTAAAACCTGCCCCTTCTCCCTTTCATGTACTGATTTTAAAACCCCACTCCTAGTCCCTTAGGTTCTCAACCACCCCAGTGTGAGCACTGCCTAGGGTCCACATGAGACTCCTATGAACTCTGACACACTGGGGGCTGGTTTTCCAATCTCTTATGAATTGCATTCTGAATGTGTGGTTCTAGTGTGAGCATTTTCCGGGGTCCCTGAGGCCCTTGGGAACTTTGACACACTGGAAACCTGTTTTCCAATGGATTGTGAAAGAATCACTGTGTTGTGGAAGGCCTGGTTCCCAGGTTTATTTGGGCCTATGAAGGCTCCCTATAGTGTNGGGGGGGGGGGGAGGGGGGGTTCTACTTATATCTTTTGTTAAAACTGGGTAGAAGTCCTTCATATAGGATTTAATTATGTTGATTGAACTATGTGAGTACTGTGCTGTGTTTAGAATCCTGCCTATAGAACTTTCACGATCATTTTGATCCTGTATTTTACATTTGCATGCTAGATATCCTGCTTATAGGACTTTTGTTTTAATTCTGTACATTAGAAATCCTGTTCATTGGATCTATACATGTTTTTCAACAAATGTGCATTAGCAATCATGCCTATAGAACCTTGTTATTTGAGCTAATTATCTTTTCTGGCAATCTGTTTAAATTTTGCCCATAGACAGTTAATAGATATCATGTCTATAGGACTAAAACCAGTTTCAACATTTAGAAATCATGCCTATAAGGTTTAAGTCAATTCAGCAATTAGAAAGCGTGCTTATAGGATTGAAAAAGAATAAAGCCTGTCTTTATAAGTTAAAATCAGTGCTACACTTAGAAATCATGTCTATAGGTCTATAATCAACAAGATTGTAGAAATCCTTCCTATAGGATTCTGTCGATCGATTCTGAATTCAATCACTACTATGAATCACTTAGGCAATATATTTGTAGGACTTAATTTGATTATGGGTTAAATTGTGACATATTACTGCCTGAAGTGCCCAGATTCATGCTGAATAAAATCAGTAGGCAACCAAATATGTTGTAATGCTCGCTTTAATAAACTATCTCGGCATTCAGTTTTACCACATAGATATCCTGCCTATAGGATTCCAAAGTTAATAAAGTCTGCGTGCTTTTGTTGTCTATGTGCAGAGGTCAATGTGAGCCCATACTTGTTCCCTTGTCTGAAAGTCCTATTTTTTGTTTTTCGCCTAGATTTCACATTTGTAAGTAATATAGGTTGGTCTAGAACTATCCCAAATAAAGGTCCTAACATTTCCAGGGCCATAGGTAAGGGACGGGTAGTGCACATATAAGGAACAAGCTAGAAACTACTAGAACGCTTAAGTAACAACTTAAAGATAGTAATTGGGTAGTAAGGAGATGATAGTCCGTGCACTAAGTACTATGAGTAACACCCCGACTTGAGGGAGTTACAAAGTATTGCATGGAATGATCCTATAGGCTAAAAAACTTAGGATCCCCCCACCATACTCCTTTTTAAAATAAATTGAATATCGTATTTGTCCAAATTGATTTCTCCCCTTTTAGACTAATTTTCTTAATTTAAGTTCGACCGAGACCCACCGTTTTGGACCTCGAGAGGTGTCCAACACCTTCCCCTCAAGGTAATTTGAGCCCTTACCCGATCTCTGGTGATGTAAACTGGTTAAATGAGTTAATTGCTCTAGGTGCCCTAACGCACCTTAATCCGTTAGGTGGCGACTCTTCCAATTCCAAACCATCCCAAAAAGGAGTTTTCCCAAAAATAACGAAACTTGATTTCGCGAGAAAAAAAGGGCGCGACAGTATGGCGACTCTGCTGGGGATATTTTTAGGCTCTTACCATAACGAACCTAATTTTTTTGAACTAGTCTTTAATCATGCCTTTATTATTCCGCCAATACTTGTATACCCCTTTCCCTTCCCCACATTATGTGAATTTATTTGCCTATCTTTATCCATTTACGATTTCTCTTTCCTGTTTTATTACTCTTTATTATGGAGACTGACTCGTCTCCTTATTTTTCTTAAATGCCTTTACAATTATTAAATACCGCATTTATCATTTCTTCATCGTGCAAATACGTGACAACGTGCTATTTTCTGTTGCATAAATCATGCTCAACATCATATTCTACTCGTGCGTAATTAATACCTTAGAAACGCTTGATGAGTGTTTGGGCTCTTCCTATATCACCCTATTTCCATAATCCCAACAGACTCAACCACGATCTGTGCATTAATTTGGAGAAATAATTGCCAATATACTAATCATTAATGTATAAATAGTCGAATCTGGAAGGGGAAAAGGTCTAACCTTATTTGTTTTGCAGAAAATGAGGCACGAAGTCCCCAGGTTCGGCATGGTCCGTAACATACCACCATTGTTGCTAGATTGGTGGGAAGACCTTCCGTTAAGCAATAAAAATCATGTGAAAAGAGTCCTTGGAAACCTACCTTCCTTATTAGATATCCAACCAAACAACATGTTGACTGCGGCTGCCACTATGTTCTGGGACGGAGAAAGGGCCGTGTTCCGTTTTGGCGACATAGAAATGACCCCTCTTTTGGAGGAAATAGGGGGATTTGCTGGACTACCTTGGGACAGTCCCAATTTATTGGTGCCGAAAAATTTCACTCCCAGAGGGTTTCTAAAAATGATGGGTTAAAAAATAGTGACGACCTGGTGTATCTGAAGAAGTTCTATATACCCTTCGACTTCCTTTATGAACGATACGATCACAACAAACTTACCGTATCTTTCATGACGAGTTCTCTATCACTTTCTTGGGTTGGATTCATCGCAGGGTTTTCGTGTTTATCGTCTGCTTCTTGGGTATGATAGTGTTTCCAAGCAAAAAGGATAGAATTCACACTAGATTGGCCATTGTAACCAAAGCCTTAATGGAGGGAATCGAGGGGAAAACATATACTATTGTCCCTATGATTATAACAGACATATATCTGGCCTTGGATCGCTGTCAGAAAGGGTTCAAACATTTCGAGGGTTGTAACTTGCTGCTACAAATTTGGTTGATAGAACATTTCCAGAAAGGTAAATACTGCCAAGAGTTTCCACGAAGACCGTGGAACGATCACACATCCTTTCATCACCCCAAGAGAATGACCTTCATCCGAGACAGATTTGCTCAACCGGAGAATGCTACATAGTGGGTGCAATTTTTTGACAACTTGACTGAGGACCAGGTTCACTGGATGTTCGAGTGGTTCCCCACCAATGAGTTCATCATCCTATCCAGGGACGCTCCACACTTGGTGTTGATCAGGTTAAGGGGTATACACCCATATGTTCCTATCAGGGTCATGGGACAAGCTGGTAGAAAACAGATTATACCACAAGTCTCCAAAATGAGTCACTACAAGGCGGATTTCCAAGATGATGACATCCCATATAAATGTGAAGCTCAACATATGTGGAACTTGAATATTATTGTGGAAAGGGACACCATTGAGCCGGATAAATATCACGTAGGGCATGTGTACTCTTACCCATCGTGGTTGGAGGACTGCATAGCGGGAATAGTCGAGCCAGGGGCCGATCGAGGAAACAGAGTCATAGATGAAGCTTCCGAAGCATAGGTGAAGTATAACAGACTACACAAAAGGGTTCGTGAGTCCAAGGCTGAGCATCTGGAACAACACAAGACTGATATGGAACTGATCATTGAATGGAGGGAAATGACTAACAGATCGAATGAAAGGCTAGAATATCTGGAGAAGGGTCTGATGGAGCTGGAAGGAAATATGAGGAAAAGAGTCATAGACTGCCAGAATGCTGAAGGTATTGAGGGAGGACATCCAGCAAGGGCATACCTGCTGCTGGACATGCGCGACCTGGGGAACCTGATCGATGGAGCCAAAAGAACCAGGCCTGAAGAAGGTCTTTCTAGGACCAAGTAGATTAGGTTTATTTGTTCTTGCTTTTCGAATGTAATAAGTCCAACTGCCATTAGTGACTTACCTTATTATCGTTTTAGATTTGTCTTATTTATTGCATTAATGAAATGAGGCCATTATTGGCATTAAATTCTCCAAATCTACTTTTCGCTAGGCCTACCTCGGGCATAACGAGGCTCCCAAATTAGGACGCGAATTTACATTCCCGCAACATGTGTTTAAATACTGAAAACATTTTTCAGAACTCTCACTAACTTGGTTACCTTTTGTTTTGTTTTCTTTCTTTTTAATTATTCCCATCCCTTAAGGTTGGTTCACACATACTGGCATCATCAACATATCACACCATATCCATAGGCCCTCCACCTCCTCCTTCTCCAAGTGCATCAAAAGGCAAAGGGAAAGCTAAGATGTATAATATGAGTGGCGACAACGCCGCACATGCTGAGATTGCGGAAACTTCTGATGGTCGGAGTACTCCGGCACCAAATGACTTGGTATTGCGGCTTGAAAAGAAATACTTGAACTACAAGGTGAGCTTGAGCAGGTTCGTAACTTGGCAAACCTATCCCTCACACTAAATATCTCGGATATCAACCATCCGAAAACCCAAAAACTAGTACCTCCTCAGAATATACCTAACCAACGCCTGCAGAATCCTCCCGCACCCACCAAAATCAGCATCTCCCGACTCAATATCCACAAACTACTTATCACACTCCTCAGAATACCCCTCAGCCTATCCCCGATCCCCAAAATTCAACCAATGATCACCACTACACCCAAACTCTTGACATTCACCAAAACAACCCCATATACGTGGAAACCTTACCCCACTCTACTCAACCAATCTCATATACACCAGAATCCTCCGAGAAGGACCTTCTTATTAAAAACATGGTAGAAGAGCTCAAGAAGCTCACAAGCCGAGTCCAGGGTGTTGAAGGAGGTAAAGGAATTGGAGGTTTGAATTATGAGGACTTGTGCATTCAGCCAGATGTGGAACTACCGGAGGGTTACAAACCTCCTAAGTTCGAAATGTTTGATGGAATGGGCGACCCAAAGGTTCATTTGAGAACCTACTGTGACAAGCTCGTAGGGGTTGGAAAGGACAAAAAGATTCGCATGAAGCTATTCATGAGAAGACTTACTGGAGACGTTCTATCTTGGTACATAAGTCAAAACCCAAAGAAATGGGCTAATTGGGTAAGCATGGCGTCAAACTTCATGGATAGGTTCATATTTAACACGGAAAATGCACCGGATGTCTTCTATATCCATAATCTCGAGAAGAATCCCACTGAGACTTTCCGTGAGTATGCTACTCGGTGGAGGTCAGAAGCAACAAAGGTCATGCCGACATTAGATGAAGAGCATATGGACAAGTTCTTTGTCAGGGCTCAGGATCCACAATATTATAAAATGTTAATGGTAATCGAGAATCACAAGTTCTCCGATATCATCAAGCTCGGACAAAGGATCGAGGAAGGTATCAAAAGTGTAGTGGTGACAAATTTCGAGGCACTTCAGGCCACGAATAAGGCACTACAAACAGGTGGCATATCAAAGAAGAAAGAAGTGGGAACATTAATGGTTGCCCAGGCTCCAAAATCTCCATTTGTGTACCAAACACCTCCACCCACATACCAGCCTTCACCTCCTAGACGTCCTCAACCCACTACCGCCTACCATACCTATAATACCCAACTATCCTATTATCACTCACCTCCAGCTCGTCCAAATTACCAAAAACCCATGCCCAATTTTGATCATAAACCACCCAGACAATACACCCCTATTGCTGAACCCATCGACCAATTGTATGAAAGATTAAAGGATACTGGATATGTCACCCCTATTCCCGCAGTGGCTATGGAAAACTCATCTCAATAGGTCAACCCGAACAAGACATATGCGTACCATTCTCACATGAAAGGATATACTATTGATGAATGCCGCACCCTGAAAGACAAGATCCAAACACTGATTGATACCAAGGTCATACAGGTGAAAGAAACCACACCCAATGTCCTCAACAACCCCCTCCAAAATCACAGGGGTAAAAGAGTCAATGTAACAGAAACTGATGAAGAGTAGGATCCCAAGGGATCAATCGGACTTATTCGGGAGGGTGATGATTCTAAGAAGCCGGTGGTCACGCTCAATCCCATTGTGGTACAAGTAAAACCACCAGTCAAAAATGAGGTAACCACATCGTCTCCATTTGAAGTAGAAGTGACACCACCTTCAACTACACCTGCTCCGTTTGAGGTAGAAGTATCCCCACCTTTCACTGTGACATTGACATCTACACCCCCTTCAGTTCCAACGCCGTACCTTGGGATTATGTTGTAGAGGCTAGGAGAAAGAGGAAAGCAAAGATGGAAGAGTCCAACTCTGCACAAGGGATGACCAGAACGGGCATAATTTACCCACCTGAGCATTTGGGAGAGACCAGTAAGCAAGCTTCCAACAAACAACCCATCTTTAAAACTGGTCCGGACGACCTTTGGAGGAAAGTACAAGCAAGGGAGTATTCTGTTGTTGATCATCTGAATAAGACTCCCGCCCAAATATCCATCTTATTATTTCTGCAAAATTCTGAAGCACACAGGAATGCTCTGATGAAGGTACTGAATGAAACATATGTGCCCAACAACATTACTAGCGGAGAAATGGCCAATATGGTGGGACAAGTGTTGGAAAGCCATAAGATCACCTTCCATGAAGACGAATTTCCACATGAGATTAAGCCACAACAAGGCACTGCACATCACAGTGCAATGTGAAGATAAATTCATTGCCAGAGTTCTGATAGATAGAGGGTCCAGCCTCAACATCTGTCCGCTGACAACTCTGAAGAGGTTGGGCAAGGGCCTACATGAAATACGAACAGGAGATGAATGTGAAAGCATTTGATGGGTCACAAAGATCCACGAATGGAGAAACCAACCTATGATTGCAAATGGTTCCTACCTGGTTCGATGTTAAATTCCAGGTGCTAGACATATCCGCCTCCTACAATCTACTGCTGGGACGGCCTTGGATACATGCCGCTAGAGCTGTCACATCTACTTTGCACCAAGCGATAAAATTTAAATGGAACCATAAAGAAGTGATCATCCATGGAGATGGGAGCAACCCCATTTACACTAGTCATACTGTTCCGGTGGTAGAAAACAGAAGGAAGTTAGGTAAATAAACCTACTATCACATCGAGCGTCTTAACGCGATTGAGAAGGATAAATGGTGGAGTAGCAAAATAGGGAGCATACTGGCATGGGCAGGGTATGAACCTGGTAAGGGGCTTGGTAAAAAGCTTCAACGTATCTCCAAACCAGTACAACGGAAGCGCCATGGCACAACCTTCGGGCTTGGATATCAGTACACCTGGAAGGAATATCTGAATTGGTCGCCACCCTGGCGTGGTCTATACCATCCTCTTGAGCAACCCGTGCCGCACCTGAATCAGACCTTCCATCAGGCCAATACAATATGGGGGGCAGAGGAAGAAGAAGTCTTGGCAGCATCGAGGAATTTGTTCTTGGAAGACGATGATATGGATTGCTGTGTGATAGTCGAGGAGGAGGAGGAAGAAGGCCTTACTATTCAGGAAGTGAAGAAGGGAACATTTCTCAAGAATTGGACCGCTAAACCATCAAGGGCCCGACGAATCCCGGGGTAGCAAGGCTGATAGCATTGTTTATTTTTGAAAATGATTTCCTCTTTGGCATTTTGTTTTAAATAATATTTTTCAGTTTCCCATTTCGAAAAATATTATTTGAAATAATTTTGTTTAACATTTTAAATGTCTTGATGTTTTATTATTACTATTTTCCTTTCATATCTTTATCCCTACATTATTACTATTTATTACCTTGATGAACCAACGATTGTGACATGTAATGAGACAATGCAACAGAAGGACAGTGACTCGAAAGAAATAGAAGAAGAGGATGTAATACCTTAGGAAATCGTCACAGAAGTGGAGAACTTTGAGAACAAGACCAAGTCCAACCTGGACGAGACCGAGATAGTCAACTTGGGAGACTCCGAAACCGTCAAAGAAACCCACATAAGCATCCATTTGTCACCGTTAGAGAAGGAAGAATACACCCGGTTCCTGAAAGAATATGAGGATATATTTGCATGGTCATACGAAGATATGATAGGTTTGAGCACATCCATAGTGGCTCAAAAGTTACCTATAAATCCAATGTGTCCGCCAGTGAACCAGAAACTCAGGAAATTCAAGCCAGGCATAAGCCTGAAAATCAAGGAAGAAGTTACCAAGCAGATCAAAGCCAAGGTCCTCAGGGTAGTTGAATACCCAACTTGGATGTCCAACATTGTACCGGATCCAAAGAAAGATGAGAAAGTCAGAGTCTGTGTTGATTATCGGGATCTAAACAGGGCAAGTCTCAAGGATGATTTCCCGCTACCAAATATACACATTCTGATCGACAATTGCGCCAAGCATGAACCCAGTCCTTTATAGATTTCTTCATGGGTTACCATCAGATTTGGATGGACGAAGAAGAAGCAGAGAAAACATCTTTCATTACATCACGGGGAGTGTATTGTTACAAAATGATGTCGTTCGGTCTGAAGAATGCTGGGGCCACCTACATGAGGGCTATGAAAATGATATTCCATGATATGATACATAAAGAAATAGAGGTATATGTTGAAGACGTCACCATCAAATCCAAGAGGGCTCCAGATCACATAGCAGATTTGAGGAAATTCTTTGACCGGCTGCAAAAGTACAATCTAAAGTTAAATCTCGCAAAATGTGCATTCGGGGTTCCTGCCGGGAAATTGTTGGATTCATCGTCAGTCGCCGAGGAATAGAGTTGGACCCGTCAAAGGTTAAAGCCATCCAGGAACTACCACCACCAAAAAACAAGAAGGATGTGCTGAGTTTCTTAGAACGCCTCAACTACATCAGTCGTTTCATAGCACAGTCCACATTAATATGTGGGAAGATTTTCAAAATGGTGAAGAAGGATGCCGCAACCAGTTGGACCGAGGATTGTCAAAAGACTTTTGACAAAATCAAGGAATATCTATCCACACCGCCAGTATTAGTCCCGCCAGAGCCTGGTAGACCACTACTACTCTACCTTGGAGTGTTAGATGGAGCTTTCGGTTGTGTTCTGGGACAACATGACGAGACGGGAAGAAAGGAGCAGGCCATATATTACTTGAGTAAGAAGTTCACTTCATATGAAGCACGATACTCTGTTCTAGAACGCACTTGTGTGCTCTAACCTAGATAGCTTAGAAGCTAAGTCATTACTTCTATGCCTATACTACCTATCTTATATCAAGGATAGATCCCCTGAAGTACATCTTTTAGAAACCCATGCCTATTGGGAAGCTGGACAAGTGGTAAATCTTACTGAGCGAGTTCATCATCATCAATGTAACTCAGAAAGCAGTCAAAAGACAAGCATTGGCGGATCATCTTGCTGAAAATCCTGTAGAGGGAGAATATGAACCCCTAAAAACGTATTTTCCTGATGAAGAGGTATCATTCGTAGGATAAGATACTGCTGAAGCCTACGACGGTTGGAGAATGTTTTTTGACGGAGCTACAACTTTCAAAGGAGTAGGTATCAGAGCCATCTTGGTATCAGAAACTGGTCAGCATTATCCGGTGTCTGCAAAACTCAGATTCCCATGCACTAACAACATGGCGGAATATGAAGCCTGCATATTAGGGCTCAACCTGGCTGTTGATATGAACATTCATGAACTATTGGTAATCGGCGATTTGGACCTGCTGGTACATCAAGTACAAGGAGAATGGGCTACCAAGAATTCCAAAATACTACCATATCTGCATTATGTACAAGAAATGAAGAAGAGGTTCACAAAGATAGAATTCCTGTCTGTCCCCAGAATTCAAAATGAATTTGCAGACGCATTGGCCACCTTGTCATCAATAATACAACATCCAGACAAGAATTTCATCGATCCC
Organism: Nicotiana knightiana; assembly: GCA_005239525.1. NCBI lineage: Eukaryota > Viridiplantae > Streptophyta > Magnoliopsida > Solanales > Solanaceae > Nicotiana > Nicotiana knightiana. The sequence continues at coordinate 21,233 of ML428724.1, read as the reverse complement.
ATTCCAGTAAGGATCCATAATCAGCCGGCATACTGTGCTCATGTTGAAGAAGAAACAAAGGAAAATCCCTGGTTCCACGACATCAAAGAATATTTGACAAAAGGAGAATACCCGGAGCATGCAAACCGCACTCAGAAATGCACCCTTCGGAGATTGTCCAATCACTTCTTCCAAAGCGGAGGAACCCTGTATAGGAGACCTCCCGATCTAGGACTGTTAAGGTGTGTTGACGAAAAAGAGGTTTCCAAATTGCTCGAAATAGGAGTTGTCCCAAAAATTTCGAAACCCGATTTCACGAGAAAAAAAAAGGCCGCCATAGACGTCACCCTTGTGACTTAGAGATACCAAGGAAGAGCCCATATTCGGGAGAAAGCGGGCCTTCCTCGAGCCAAAGATTGATCAATCTGTTCCTTGCTCCGAGCGTGGATCTCGACCGGAAGTGATCCATCATTATCTCCTTCCGGAGGCCGTCGCATCCTCTTTACCCCCGTAGGGGTGGCCAGTTATCTTCGGTTTTTGGTGACCGAGGATGACCGGACCAAGATGAATGAGGTGGATGCACCCTGTGTGTTCAATGAAGCACAACATGCATCAAACCGGGTAAATTCAGATGTTCCTTGATGGTTTTCAATTTGTACTTAGGCTATTTCGTAGATAACTCTAACATTTGTTTTGTGCTTGTAGGCTTCGGTGCTTCGCTACGAGACTTTTCTCCGATATCGGGATGAGCTGAAATAGCTTGAGGCCGAGGTAAAAGGGCTCATTGAGAAGAGAGATGCCTATAAACTTCTCAGCGAGCAGTTTGAAGGAGAGGCTAAGAGCCTCCGAGCTGAGCTGGAGGTTGCTCAGAAGGAGAATGCTGACCTGGTCGAGCAGGTAAAAATATTTGAGGTTAGTGACGATGAACTAGATTTGGTTATTGATTTTCAAAATTCTAAGTTCCAACAGAAGATCGATCGGATCGACCAACTTCGAGTTGATATGGATACAGTTAAGGCGACACCAAAGAATGAAGAGGCAGAATGGACCGTTTGGCCTCAGAAAAAGAGACTGCGCGGGAGAAACTGACTTTTGTTGAAGTCCATCTTCGAGCGGAAAAGGAAAAATCCGAGGTGCAAGCTAAAAAGGTTGAAGAGCTCTAGTCTCAGCCAAGTTTGGCCGCCTTTGATCGAGAAATTCTGGCCAAGGAAATTGAAACGGCCAAGTCAGTGGCCGTAGTTAAAGCCGATGCTGATGAGATGGTGGCCCAAGATAAGGCCGATTCCGCGGGGGCCCAAGACCGAAAAAAGGATATCGTCAAGTACACGAAGCGGCAACCCCAAAGGGAGGCCCTTAAGGAGGTTCATGCTCGGGGTTTTGACTTATCCGTCGAAATTGAGAATGCCAAGGGGATCGAAGCCGAGGCCAAGAAGATGGATTATCTTGAGGATGAATAAGACTTTGAGGGTTCGAGCAGATCCGAATGTGGAGGAGGCTCCGAAGATCTCGGCGATGAGGCGATCTCCGGTGAAGATCAGGCCGTTTAAGCGCCTTGTGTATTTTCCTTTATTTTTTTTCGTGTTTTTGTATTTTTGTTCCTTTTGTCAAGGCTATTTTGCCTTTATAAATACTATATGTATATATAATACAAGTTTTCCCTTCAACAATTTCTGAGTTTTTCCTTTGCTTTATTTTTCATGTCTGCAAAGATCGAAATGCCTTAGCATGAAATAGTTAGGTCATGTTCGGAGGTTCGAACAAGCCTTGACTTCATTTTATTTTACTTAAGTCATCATGGGGGTTCAGTATGATCGGAAACTTTTTTCCCAAAGTACTTATAATTTCTTAGATAATAGTTTTCCAAGGGTATTTTTTGTTACGGGTTTCAGACGTCTCCGATCCATTTAATATAGCCGTAGCCTTTTAGGTCGGGTGTTACCCAATAGGTTTGTCACCTCAAGTTATTAGGGCTTGCCTAATATAAAAAAATCCCTGAATGGGGTTAGCCGTAGCTTTTAAAGTCCGGGCAATGCAAAATAAGCTTCATGCCCTCGGGTTTCAATATCCCGGAATGTCCGGACCTGCCTTGAGTGGCAGTCCCCGAGTGATGTCATGTGACCCTTGGGCTCTATGTCTTTGGGGAACCAAATGAAATATCTTTCAAAGGGCAGAAATTTTTATCCACAAGGTAGAGACTTTCTTTAAAATTCGTGCAAAGTATACAAAGTTAAAACATGTGTTTTGTGTCCGGGCTCGGGTGATCTATGTGGGAACGATTCATTCGACCGTTTGTCCCTTACGGAGAATCCTATCGACCGAGCCAAGATTATTTGAGCACAAAAAACCATTTCCTACGGGTTATGCCCCCAGTGTTCGGGGTTTATCGTAGAGAAGCCTTGAATACTGTTGACTTCGATTCTAAGTTAGCACGATCCACTATTGCCTCGTTAAAATCCTTGTCGGAAAACCCATTCGGGACAAAATTGGATCAAGGAAAAAAGAGTGCAATGCACGCTTTCAGGTCTAGAAATTATGTTGGGTACCTGCAAGTGTTAGTCCAAAATGTAGATGAGTAAAAGAAGGTGATCGGGGTCGTATTTTAGCAGTAATATCGCTTCATGTGAGTTATGTTCCAGTTGTTCGGTAATTTTTCTTCGTTCACTGTTCCAAGTTTATACGACCCTTTTTCGATGATCTCGATAATTTGATACGGACCTTCCCAGTTCAGTCCCAGTTTTTTGTCATTCAGATTTTGAGTGTTCAACTTGACCTTCCTTATTATAAAGTCCCCGATATTAAAGTTTCGAAGGTTGGATCTTCGATTGTAATATCTCTCGATTCGTTGTTTCTGGGTTGCCATTCAGACGAGGGAGGCATCACGTTTCTTTGGTTGCATATCAGAACCTGAGACTCGGTTCTCCGACTTCTACCTATATTAGAGCTTCAACGCCATAAACCAGCAGGAACGGGTTGGCCCCGGTACTAGATTTCGAATTTGTACGATATTCCTACAGGATTTCGGGCAGGATCTCCTTCCATTTTTCTTTAGCGTCGGTCAACCTCTTTTTGAGGTTTTAGATTATTTTTTTGTTGGTGGATTCTGCTTATCCGTTCCCGCTAGGGTGGTAGGGTATTGATAGGATCCTTTTGATTTTATGGTCTTCAAGAAACTTGCTTACTTTGCTATCGATGAACTATTTCCCTTTGTCGCACACGATCTCGGACGGGATTCTAAACCGACATATGATGTGGTCCCAAATGTAATCAATAACTTCCTTTTCCCTAATTTTCTCGTATGCCTCGGCTTCCACCCACTTAGAAAAATAGTCAGTCATAAATAATATAAATTGAGCCTTACCGGGTGCCCGTGGAAGGGGCGAACGATGTTCATCCCATTTCATGAACGACTACGGTGACAAGACCGGATGCAGCATCTCTCCAGCTCGATGAATCATCAGAGCATACCTTTGGCATTAATCACATCTTCGTACGAACTCCTTTGCATACTTTTCCATGTCAATCCAGTAGTAGTCGCCCCTGATTATTTTTCGGACCAATGCTTCGGTAACTGAATGATTTCCGTAGATGCCTTTGTGAAATTCCCTTAGAACGTACTCGGTATCTCCCGGTCCTAAACATATCGTGATTAGGCCATCGAACATTCTTCTGAATAAGGTTCCGTCCTCGGACAAACTAAATCGAGATGCCAGTGACATTCTCTTTTATTTCCGTAATACTCATACGGTACCTTTAACTACCCCAACTCTTATCTGAATATTTCTCAAGGATCCATGATGTCATATCTGCAAGACTGAATTCCCCATGTTGGGGTTCACTCTTATTTATCTTGTATGATCTATTGATTTGTCTGTATCCTCTTATCTAGCCATAACTAGGCTCTTTCTGAATCAACTACTAATTAATCGTTGTCCCATTCTCATATCAATATTTTGCATAATCTTTCCTAGGTCATTTCTTTTGTCTTAACTTACATCCCGTATTGGCTCCTTATCTATCAATAACATCTCGGGCAAGAACCCTTACTTCCTCTCCCTAACGTCGTGTTTGCATAATGTTTTGGAATCGTATAATATTTGTAGGCTTTTAATAAGTGCAATCTCATCCCTTTTTTCATCTTTGGCGTTTTTCCACATCATCGATGACCCTTACTCGCCTTGTAGTAATCCTTCTGTACCAAGGATAACAAAATTCCTTACTTACGAGGGTGACACTTAGTGCAATTGGCACATACAGTTCGTTAAGCTTAACTTTGCTCATATTGCCTGTTTAGGGAAGCGTATTCCTGAATGATCATTCTCTCAATTTCTCATGAATCTTCTTCTATTGTCTATTTTGTTTCCGGAATTAAATCTCTGAAATTCCAATGATGCCGACTATTATCAAATCACTCAGTCCCTAATTTATGTTTAGTTTATCTTGTTCACTCAGTCCAATGATGCCGACTATTATCAAATCTCTGAAATTCCAATGATGCCAACATTCTCCCTTTACTAGGGAAGGGAGCCACACTAAGGTAATATTATCCCTTCCAGGCTTCCAGTGACTATCTTTGTAGTACTCATATCTAGTTGTACTATTTTAGAGTGAACCATATGGGTGTCTCACAAGGAGATCTATTAGAACATTTGAAATATCCTTCGAAAATGTCAACTAACGCAAACAGTTCATCCAACATTTTGGGCCACTCTAACCCCAGCTGGATCCTGATATCCGTACTTCTCTTATTTTGCTTTTGTTAGCCCCCATAGGGCATATCGGTGTGGCCAATTGTACATACCTCTGTCACTATTGAAGGTAACTCAAAATGCTTGTATTCCTCTGCCTGAGTTGAAAATACTGTTAACCTTCATTAGCTGGGCGCCTCGTACCCTTCTTCATCTTGCTTATTTTTCTTCTTGAAACTTATATTTATCTTCTGAATCTCTCATTTACTTTCACCATAAAGGTGGATAAATATTCTTGCCTTAAGGCTCCTTATCAAGAGGCTTATACGTCTTAGTACATACATGATCTACTGAAGACCTTACATTTACTTATTAGAAGCATCATTAAAAATCGAGTTCTTCTGACTCAACTCTTCCATAGTCACATTCAATCTCTCACCATCTATCTTTCTGGATGTAGGCATCGTCGTATTATGAATAAGATAGAGTTTAGGAAATTGAGTTTTTACAACTGAGCTTTACCACACGATCTAGAGTACGAAGAAAGAGTGACAGTCTTAAATGTCTTGTAGCCTCCTGCTTATAAGTGTGGTGCACAACACCCCCATAAAAAAGACTCTACTAGACACGGCTTGTAGACTCCCTAGGACATAACTACTTTGATACCACTTTTGTCACGACCCAAACCAATGGGTCGCGACGGGCACTCGGTACTTTACTCAACCGAGTACCAATGTAACGTATCTTTATTATTATATCATCATAGATAAGTGGTCCAGAAGGCGCATCATGATATAACCGTAGTAACCATGAGGGAATACCCGACATAGAACGACCCAACCTGATATAGAAACTTATACCTGTGACATACGCGCCTATAAGGCCAATGTGATCCATTACATACTTTAAATATAATCAGAAAAGGCCATACAAATATCCGTATACATGACATCTTTCTACAATCCTCTAAGAGTACATACTTATCATAAATATCGGGACAGGGCCCCACCGTACCAAACAATATACGTCTAAATCATACTGACCAAACAAGAAATTTCGTAGCAAAATGGAACGCACCAATATCTTTCGCTGAGCTGATAGCCTACTTGGAGGACTCTCGACCAGTCTATCGGGACCTGCGGGCATGAAATGCAGCGTCCCCAGGCAAAAGGGACGTTAGTACAAATAATGTACCGAGTATGTAAGGAATGAAAATCATTAAATAATAGACATGAGAGAAACAAGGAGTAAAAGACTCGACATGTAAGTCTGGATAAATCTCTGCAAATCATGAAATACTTATAGTGTCATGCATATGAGTATGAATTTCATGTTGTGCATAAGTACATGTGCTCATAACATCATCAAGCCTCTGAGGGCATCCCATCATATCATCTCGGCCACTGCGGGCAAAATCATCAACATATACCAGTTGATCAGGTGGTGGTGCGTATATAACGCCGTAACCTTTTTCCATATCCCATATACATACATATATATACATATATACGCGTATATAAAGCCATCTGGTCATGGGTCAATGTGCGTGTATAAATAAATGCAATGCATGAGAAGTACGTCAATAAAATCTTTCGAAACGTCATAAGACCACTATGTCTCTAATTAATATCATGAAATAAACTTTATCAACTTATATATTTTTTAGACCCATGAACAAACGATAGAAAAATAAGACATATGAGAATCAAGAACATAGGCATCTCTGGTATTTCTATGAATAGAGTCATTTATAGAAATTGTGCATTTGCTCGTTTCATTTGTATCATATGGATCATTGCCAAAAAGAAATAAGGGATAGCCTTAACATACTTAGACTAATTTTATTGACAATTCCTCTAACACACGTCTTTCGCGACGAAACACGTAACGACGAATCGAAGTAGGGAAAAATCTGTATGATATTCTTGATATCATTGCTCGTTATTTCTTATCGGACTAATATTTACTCCATCGAAAAATAACACTTGCAAGGATGAGTAACCATTAAACCCCTTGATTACTACCGTTGCTGGTCTAAGATATATAAAGTGATAAGCTTGTCATAACTTCCTTCTTATCTTCCAAGTTATATCACTAATAAAGGGACCAACCAAGGTAATTATCAAATGATCCTTACGTACAACATCTTAGGTCTTATGACTCATTATTCATTTTAGTGCAACCTTGGGCTTGGCTTAATGCCATGTTGCAGCCCCAAAAAGATTCTTATCCATTTAATTTACTTGATACAATTATCCCCACAATTAATTAATTATCCACATAATTAAGAATTATCTCAAATTACTTAAAATACCATTCACTTTTAACACGCTTTATTCATCTTATAATCACGGTCATGTGGTACCTTGTATGTCACTAGTCCATATATATGAGGTATTATAGCTTGGATCGTATTTTATCCCCAAATTGTCAAACTTAGACGAAACTCATTTTCTTTGATTTGCTTACCCTCTCATCTTCATGAATTTACTTATCACTTGTTTGAAATACCGTTTATAATCCCAAGGTAATCTCATTCCAAACTTTCATCAATTTACTTATGGCGTACTTTCACGTATGAAAATATGGGGTGTAACATTGAGTTCTTCCAAGACCCGTTGGAACTCCGGGGTCCACGAGAAGTTACTATTCTTCTTCAATAATGAGAAGAATCGATTGCTCTTATCGGAGGACCTCTCTATGAATCGCCCTAGGCCGGCTATGCATCCGATCAACCTTTGCACGACCTTTACGTTGCCCACAACCGTGATATCTTCGATGGTTTTGATCTTGTCGGGATTGATCTCGATTCCCCGGTTAGATACCATGAATCCGAGGAATTTAGCTGATTCAACTCCGAACACACACTTCTCTGGGTTTAGCTTCATATTGTATACGTTGAAGGTATCCTGCAAATATTTCAAATGGCCCTCTATTCGCAGGGACATAACCAACATATCGTCAATGTAAACCTCCATTGATTTTCCTATTTTTTCCTCGAACATTCGGTTTACTAGGCCAACAATGGTAAATGGCACCCCCATTTTTTAATTCGAATGGCATCACGTTATAGCAGTATGTGCCCTACTTAGTGATAAAGGAGGCTTTTTCCTGATCATCTGGGTTTGTCCGTATTTGGTTGTACCTGAAATAGGCGTCGAGAAAACTCATGATCTCGTGGACAGCTGTGGCATCGATCATGCGATTGATGTTGGGCAAAGGGAAGGAGTCCTTGGTAAATGCCTTATTCAAATCCTTATAGTTTACACACATTCTTAATTTATTCCCTTTTTTCGGGACTACCACTATGTTCGCTAACTAACTTGGGTATTTAACCTCTTTAATGGACCCTATTTTAAGTAGTTTAGATACCTCGTCCTTGATGAAAACATGTTTGACCTCAGACTGGGGTATCATCTTCTGCTTGACCGGATGAAACTCCGGATCCATGCTTAGCTTGTGACTGGTTATTTCTGGCGGGATCCCTTCTATATCAAGGTGGGACCAAGAGAAACAATCTTCGTTAGCTATAAGAAATTGAATGAGTTTTTTTCCTGAGCTGGGGGTTTAACCCCGTGCCCAGGTATATCTTTCGATCGGGCGACTGTTCACTTAGTACGACTTGATCCAGTTCCTCGACCGTTGATTTTGTAGTGTCGAAATCGTTGGGTCTATGAAAGATATGGGGACTCCATAATCATCGCCCTTGTCTACCCCTCGCTCTTCCGATCCTGTCGAGGCTGGTATCAGTGACTGCTATTTGGTCCCATCTTTGACCACCGGATTCGGACCCTTCGATATCGAGAGTGTGGATGCCGGGATCACCTCATCGACCGCGAATATCTCCCTGGCGACCGGTTGTTCCCTATAAACCGTTTTGATTCCTTCGCGCGTCGGGAATTTCAACACCTGATGTACATTGAGGGTATTGCTCTCATGTTGTGAATACACGATCTTCCGAGCAAAGCGTTGTATCTCATATCCCCTTCGATTACATATAACTTGACTTCCTGAATGGTTCTGGTGACGTTCATCGGTAATGTTATTTCCCCCTTAGTGGTCTCACATGCCATGTTGAACTCGTTCAAGACTCGGACCACATTTACGATCTAATCTTATAGGCCGAGTTGTTCCACGACCCTCGATCTGATGATGTTGGCCTAGCTACCTGGATCAACACACGCTTAACTCGATTTTTATTTATGAGTACCGATATTACCAATGCATCAAGGTTCCTTCCGGTATTTAATCTCGAGTTCGTTTTCCCTTGTGATGGATAGTTTGGTGCGCTTCAGTATTGGTCCCTGGGGAATGTCGACCCCACTGAATATCATGTTAATGACGTTCTGAGATTCCTCCTATTCGGTTCGTTTATTGGAATCCCTGCTCCTAAAATGGCTCTTGGCCCGATCACTGAGGAACTCTCGGAGATGTCCATTGTTGAACAGTCGGGCCACCTCTTCCCTTAATTATGGTCAATCTTCCGTTCTGTGGCCATGAGTGCCTTGATATTTTCACATTAGGTTAGGATCCCTTTGCGCTGGATCGGATTGTAAAGGTCGAGGCCATTTGGTATCTTTGATGTGTATGATGGCGGACACGATGGCAAAGGCATCGACGCTGAAGTTGTACTCCGATAATCTCGTTTCTTCTTTAGGCCCGACGGGCCTGTCGAAACTTTTTTTGCTCATGAGTCCCGGTTGTTCTATCCTTGATCATTTGTTCTTTCATTTCTCATAGGGTTCCGTCCGGACCCACTTCTTCTTTGGTCCTCATTGTACGACTGATATCGATCGCTGTTCGATGTAGATTCATGATGTCTCTCTTGACTCTGTCGATGATTTTGACGTGATACACGCATCCGGAAGGGGCCCCAAGCTGATTGTCTTCGACCCTGATTTTCAATTGATAACTGGTTATGGACATCGGTCCAAGTGACGCCAGATACTCTACCAAGCTTTGTTTCAACTGATGTGAAGCCAACGAGCTTTGAACCTTGAGTCCTTGGGTGAAAGCCTGAACGACCCAATTGTCCGCAACCTGGGCAAATCTATCTGTTCCATTTGGAATCGGGACGCGAATCTCTCTAAGCATCTTGTTAACCCTTTGCTTTAGTTTGAAAAGGAAGATGTGATACTATATCATAGCAAGCATAGCAAACGAGTCAAAAAAATTAGGAGGAAAGTTGTGATACTATATCATAGCTCCCTTTGACAGGGTCTCTCCAAAAATTTTTAGCAAGATCGATCTCATCATCTTCCAAGTTGTTCCCTTTGATGGCACATGTATAGGAGGATACGTGCTCATTTGGGTCGGTCATTCCGTTGTACTTAGGAATCTCGGGCATGCAAAACTTCTTAGGTATCAGCTTTGGAGCCGTGCTCGGGGGAAAAGGTTTCTAAATAAATATCTTGGAATCCAGGCTCTTCAATATCGGGGGTGCTCTATGGATTTGGTCGACCCTGGAATTGTAGGTTTCTACTTTTTTATCATTGGCTTCGATCTTCTTTTCCCCTGATTCTATCCAGTTTGTCAACCCTTCGAGTAATTTTATGATCTCTGGGTTAGTCCCCGATTTGCTTTCGTTCGTTCTTTCCGTGATCGACTCATTTCTGTGGATGGCTTCCCGATGGAGCTCGGGTTCATTTCTGCTCGACGCTCGACCTTGTTTCTGCAATTGAGCTATCATCGCTTGATGATCCTGTAGCATCTCGAAGATCATTCGTAGGTTGATCCCGTCATTTTCGTCGTCATGTGTGTTCTGGGAAATCGGACGGAATTCCCTGCGCACGTTGTTTTCGAGGTAGGTAGGCTGATTTGTATTGATGGCCACATGCGAACAGGAGTCGATGGGACCCTCCACCGGGATTCTACCGAGATCGATCGGTTGTACCTCGTTGCCGAGTGCTGCATTGTTGTTCCTGCCATGGTGGTCGGACTCCGTGTCCATGTTTAAAATGACAGACTGTGGGTTTGACATTTCGATCTTGACCTGGAATCAGACATACTTCAAAGAACAAGTGTAAAATAGGGTGTGTTATGGTAATTTGTATCAAATTGCCGCTATTATCCTTATCCCCACGGTGGGCGCCAAACTGTTTACCCTCAAAGTCGGATAAAATTAAATTTGTTAGTGGTTTTAAAGATATGCAGATTAATTTGACACAAAGCGATAAATAAAATTTTCATATGTAATAAATAAAGACAAAGTAAATCCAAACCACGTGAATTGATGATTTCAATCTTGAAGGATAGATGACCCATGAGCGAAATACACCTTAACCGGACCCAAAATATAGGCGAACTAGAACTTAAAGAGGAAAATAATAATATATTGCTTATGAATGTATGTTACAATATTTACCCCCTTTATATATTAGAGGAATTCTATTTTTAGGTATTGTTTTATAAAAGGTAAAAGGTCCTTGATTTGCTGATTGTTGGTCCCTTTTTGACATGTCTGCAATTTCTACCGTAATATCTGATCAGTCTCAGGAATTTCAGACTCCTGTCGGGTATGCTAGCAATGTTTCTTCGAGGTCATTTGAGTCGGGGCTGAATTCAGAGTTACGGTTCGATATTCTCGACGGCAGGTGTTTGGCATCGGGTTGCTAATCCGGTGGGGCTTAGGGCCGATCTTCGGTCATTTATTGTCATATCTCGAGCCCGGCCTACAATGTCGGATGCTAGGGTACACTACGAGCTCGATTTACCCGTATACACATTAATCCCTCGATTTATCTCTAAAATACGGGACACTATGATTGAAACAATAACCCTCTAAAGAGAAAAAATTGATGAATTCATGAAAGTAAATATTCCTATGATACAATTCTTCCATTACTTTATTAAGAAGCCCTTTTAGATTAATTATCTCACCGAAATGTATTAGATGGGGTGTGGGCGGGGTGGAGAAAATACAAAGTTTGCTTAATGGATTAGGGGAGAAGTTCGTTGTTTAGTTGTCAACTCATGGGAATGAATAAGCTTGACTTGGCTCATCTATTCATCCATGCAAAAAGTTAGTCTTGACATTATATAAAATCCGTTTTCAATTAATTAATATAGCAATGATAGTCAAAGGATTATAATAATAAGATTAGGTAATATGATATGGTTTTCCTAATAGTATCAAACTTGGTCCACCAATCATTCTCATTCTATCTGCCCCATCACCTTTTTGCTTTCTGATGTAAAGTTGATTTGGCGCTAATAAATTAACCATTCTCAAATACTAGCTACATAGAATTGAACAACCACTCTTCTTGCCCCTTTAGCTAAATAAATACGAAGTTATAATTATAAAGGAGACTTGAACCTTTAAAATCTCATTTTTAGATTAGAATAAAACAACCACTCTTATTCTTGCTCCATTATCAAAAAAAATAACAAGTCCTCCTTGCTAGCTCCATCAGCTTAAAAAGTGATAATCCTCGTTTTAAAATTTTCATTCTTTTTTATCACTATAATTTTTTATATAAAATACTTTTAAAACACACTCAACGCTCTATATAAACTCCATTCCACCTTGTCATTCTCATCACTCATTGAGCAATCAAGAAAACAAAAGCAATATTCAAAACTTAAAATTTTCTCTCTTTTAATTTGTGTTCTCTATTCGTTTTATCTCTTAGATCAAAATGGAGAAAAGTCACGAGTCAACCACGATTGAGATGGGAGAGAGCAGCAAATTAGAAAGGAGAGGCAAAGCACCACTTTTGGGATCAACTCCTGCTATTTCTGCTGTTGTTGGACATGATAAGGGAGCTGGTAATACCAAGAGAGGCATTGCTATTTTTGACCTCATTTTGAGAATTGCAGCTGTTGCTACTTCCATTGGTGCTGCTGTTGGCATGGGCACTGCTGGAGAAACTCTTCCTTTCTTCACTCAATTCTTTCAATTCGAAGCCGGTTACGATGATCTTCCTACTTTTACGTAAGTATAGAATTACATTATCAATATATATATATTTTAACTTGTTTATAGTAATCCGCCTTATTTTCTCCTCATCTTGTTACCTTAATTATATGAACGTCGTCACTTATGGTCATCATTTTTCTACACTCTACTTGTGCAAATATTTGCATGTATATATATCAGAAAATACTTAATTGTTGCCTATATATTTTGCAGGTTTTTTGTGGTAGCCATGTCAATAGTGGTTGGCTACCTAGTCCTCTCCATACCATTCTCTATAGTGTGCATTGCACGCTCCCATGCAGTTGTTCCAAGGCTCCTCCTCATCATCTTTGACACTGTAAGAACTACTACTTAATTGACATGATAAATCTTAGTTATATGACATCTAATTTTCATTATTGTTCACGTTTCACAGGCGTTTGTCACATTGACAACGGCGGCAGCAGGGGCTTCGGCGGCCATAGTATATTTGGCTCACAACGGAAACGAAGACGCTAATTGGCTAGCATTCTGCAACCAATTTGGCGATTTTTGCCAAACAACCAGTGGAGCTGTAGTGGCGGCCTTTGTCACAGTCGTTATCTTTCTTTTAATGGTGCTTCTCTCTGCTATAGCTCTTAAGAGACATTAAAGCCATAGTATATTCACTTTGATCTTTGTATTTCCTTCTTGTTACTTTTGTAATTTATTATTCCCTTGTTAAATGTGCTTCCTTTTTATTCTTTTCTTTTTCTGTTATTTGGGTGGGGAGAGTGTGGGTATTGATTTGTATTGTTGTGTTGGTGTTTGTAGCTTTTAATGAAGAAAGAAAAATATTATAAACTACAATTGGTGAATTATGAAAATTTCTGTTCCACTTGCAATTGCCTATATTTCATTTCTGCCTTATCTATCCAACTTGTTGCAAGCACCTATTTCTGACACAAATTTCTCCTCATACCTAATTTGTTATTATGAAAACTACTTATTAAATATCGATTATGCTATATACCTATTCTACTTAAAAATATAACCCGACTTTACCTATTCTAGAAATAATTACAGTATATACCTATGCAATAAAAAATAATTATCCGGTCATCTATTTTCCTATTTTTGTTTTCTCTGCAGCTAACTTTTCTCCTCCCTTTTTTTTTCATCCCCTATCCTTTTTTCTTCTCTTTCTCTTTCTTCCCTTTCTAACGTTGCCAGTATCCCTATAGTTTCTAAGTAGATATATGATCTATCCACCTTTTCTTTCATGTGTTTATCATCCATCCCAGAAAAAAAAAACTAAAAAAAAAATCTATCAAAAAAGAATAAAAATTTCTAACGTTTTAGTCTGCCACAAAATTGTAAGGTTGTATTGATAGTCGTCATTTGTAACGATCCAACAAAATATATTATGTATTTGAGTCTCCTTTTCCCTTTTGATGCTTTACACATGTGTAATTTTTGTTTTATAACTTGCGAGGTTTGTTTTCATTCCGAAAAGATTTCGGGTCATTTTGGATCCTTTGATTCTTGGTTTAGAAGTCTAAGTTGAAAACATTGACCAAAGTTTGATTTTTGTGAAAATAATCTTGGAACGGTGTTTGCCCGGAATCGAATTCAGAGGTCCGGATGTTGATTTGTATTGTTTTGTTGAAAGTTGGCAATTTAGGTTTAGAGGATTTCCCAAGTTGATTGATATTAGATTATGATGCAGAAAATTGAGTTAATTAGATTATTTGATAACTGATATTATATCAGTTTAACAATAGAATAAAAAAAGTCTTTTTTAAACTTTTTGCGTACAACTGTATACTCTTTTGGTATAACTATATATTATACTGGTATCATATGTTATCTTTTTTGGTTGTATTAGCCATATTTAATTGGTACACTATTTGATTTTTCTTTAGTAATAGTAAAATAGTACAGTATCTTGAATTTTTTTAATTTTCCTTTATGCATGTGTATTATGTAATCATTTTAATTTTTTCTTTATGCGTTTGTTTTATATAATAGTATTATAGTACAATATCTTGAAGTGCATTATTATATTAATATGTGGTACACTATTTTTTAATTTTTCTCTTTATGCATGTGTATTATGTAATAGTAGTATAGTCATGTATAGTTGCCTAGAATTAATTAGTATAACTTTATATCCCATTGGTATAATTATATGTCATATTAATATCATATGGTAGTTGAAATTTTTTTGATTGTTTTAACTGCATTTTTAAGTGTATTCTATTGTGAAATGATTTATATGATATTATTTTCTTGTGTTGGATTTTCTTGTACCTATGGACATAGATTTTGTGTATTGTGTAATAGTGTTTATAGTTATATGTAGTTGTTGGAATGACCTCGTACAACTATATACCCTATTAGTATAGTTATATGCTATATTAGTATCATATGCTAGTTGAATCATTTTTTGGTTGTATTAGCTGCATTTAATTGGTACACTATTTGATTTTCTTTTAATAATAGTAATATAGTACAATATCTTGAAATACTTTATTATATTAATATGTTATACACTATTTTTTTATTTTTCTCTTTATGCATGTGTATTATGTAATAATAGTATAGTCATATAGTTGCCGGAAATTAACAAGTAAAATTGTATATCGTATTGGTATAGTTATATACCATATCAGTATCATATGGTTGTTTGAATATTTTTTTGGTTGTTTTAGCTGCATTTTTAAGTGAATTCTATTATGAAATTATTTATATGAACATCATTTGCAGTGTTGGAATTTTTTTATGCCGATGAACATAGATTATGTGTATTATGTAATAGTTTTTATAGTTATATGCAATTGTTGGAACGACCCCATACAACTATATACCTTGTTTGTATACGAAATGAGCAAGTTATTTTGCGAATGTTTCGCTTGCAATGCGAGCATGTAATTTTCTCATACTTATATTTCATCCTTTAATATTTTGGTACAGTAGTATAGTCACAAATAGTTGTAGCAATATCTTAGAGCAATCATATACTCTATCGGTATACATGTATACCATATTAGTATCATATGGTACTACAAGTCCTTTTTGCTACTTATACTTTTATTTGATAATATCATTTATATTCTAAATAGTATATTTTGTTGGCCGTAGATTATGTTTTCTTGCTCCATAACTGGTTCTGTTAATGCTAATGGTAGAGTGTGTACTGATATTTGTAGGGAAGAAGATCAAGGTTTGCATGGCAAGCATGTCAATCACATGTTGATTCTTAGAATTTGATTATGTAATTTATGGTGCTCAATAGCAGTCAGTGTGATATTCAGTGAATTAGATGAAATGACAATTGAGATTATTTAGTTTAATAATTGAATTAAAAAAATAAAAAAGACAAAAGGTATATTATACTAGTTATATTTTTAAAAAAAGTGAATGTATATTTACTATATCAATTTTTTTTATTGTATAAGAACAAGAATAATAAAAAATAGTGAAAGCAGTAAATGAAATTAGGTAATGAAGAGAAAAAGAATATAAAA
The DNA here is from genome assembly GCA_005239525.1 of Nicotiana knightiana. Lineage (NCBI taxonomy): Eukaryota > Viridiplantae > Streptophyta > Magnoliopsida > Solanales > Solanaceae > Nicotiana > Nicotiana knightiana. The sequence goes on along the minus strand of ML428724.1, from coordinate 5,160 downwards.
AAAGGAAGTTAAATGAAATTAGAAAAGGAACAAGAAAAAAAGAGAAAAAAAGAAAAAATTAAATGAAATTAGAAAAGGAACAACAAATAAAGAGAAAAAAAAAAAAGGAGTCAAAATTGAGTGTGAAATAAGGTATGGTAAAAATAACAATAATATGATTTGGGAAAAAATAAATGAATAGAAAAAGAGAAAAAAAGAAAAAATTAAGAAGAAAACGAGAAAAAAGAAAAGAAGAAAAGAAAGAAATAAAGGAAAAAAGAAAAAAAACATAGAAATAAAAAAGGATTGGAGAAAAGAGAGAAAATTCCCCACAAAAACTACTATGGGTAGGAAATGTAATTAGTTTGATGGGTAAAAAAATAAATGGATAGATAAGGATAAATAATTTTATTTTTATGGATAACTGTGTCATTCACCCTAATATGTTCTGACGATTCTTAATTACTTCGGCATAGTATCAATCTAAATTACAATTTCTAAATTATTATGAACCTCTTTTCTTAATGGGAAACACAAGTAATATATCGTGTAGACGCATTTTTAACATCACTGACGAAAAAATTATGCATAGTACAGAGCTAACAAAATATTTCTTCATAATACTGGCTCTAAATTATTATTTATATAGTATCATTTAATTAAGTAGTTTCAAAATATTGCATATTACTACATAACGCTAGCTACTTTGTACAAGGGGACTTGAATATGTCAAGTGGTAATCCGCTGAACTAAAGAGGAACTTTCATTATTATAATAAATTAAAAGAGTGGTAACAACAATCAATTCCCTCATATTATTGAAATGCATTTTATAAATTCCTTGATTTCGTAATTATTAGATTCCCTGATACGATACAGAAAATATTTACCAAGTGAAATTATAAATTTTGTTTCAAAAAATGAATCTATGAAGTGCGTTTTAAGTAGTATATATATTTGCAAAATTTATGTATCATTGCAGATTTTTTGTCACATATTGTTTGTAATTTCCTAGTAAGCATGGACAATTGTAATGCTCTAAGAACTGTTTTTACGATTTTGTAATGTGTTACTAAGTATATAAATCTATCTTTCACATTCAAAAAAAAAGACTCTAACTTCTAACATGGTCTGCAGATATATAAAATTTATTTAGAGTAGTCACATCTATTCCAAACAAATTAAGACTAATTATAAATGGGTATATTATTTTGTGACTTGAATTATTTCCTTGTATTTTTAGGAAATTCATCATCCCTATAGATTTAGGAAAACCCATTGACCTAATAGATTTGAGAAAGGAAAACTTATAGTCTTTGTCAAATTGAAAAACCTTTCTTTTATATTTGGGACCTTTTGGGATCTATATATAGGGGTTGTAGTTGGGGATTCTAGAGATTATACTATGTTTTTATTCTCATTCATAGTGAAAAACTGTCTCTGCTTTTGTCCCGAGGATTAGGCTTAGTCGAACCTCGTTAAATCCTTGTGTTGATTTTTCTTCTCTATTTGCTTTGTGTGTGATTGTGTGCTAGTTAACCCACGATATTCCGCAGCAATTAGTTACTAAGAATTAGATGTTTAATGGGCGGACGAAGCATATTGAAGTTAGACATCACTTTATTTGAGACATTATATCAAAAGGGTTGTTAATATGGAGAAAGTGTCTACGCATGATAATCCAATTGATATGATGACGAAAGCAGTCCTGGCCAACAAGTTTAGGCATTGCCTAGACTTGATTGGTGTGCAGTACTCAATAGAGCCCTCGCGAGGGCTGAGGCCAAGGTAAAGAGACGGTGTTCCTGTTCATGAAGAGTATTCAAGCCAAGGGGAAGATGGGGCAGATATCTAGTGTTCCATATTCGAGTGTTGTAGGTAGCATTATGTATGCTATGGTTTGCACTTCCCTTGGCATTTTACATGTTGTTAGTGTTGTGAGTAGATACATGGTGTGTCCTGGTAAAGAACATTGGCAGGCGGTGAAGTGGATCCTGAGATACTTGAAGGGTACTACAGATGTAGGCTTGACTTTTTACAAAGACAAGTTGAGTGAATCCTTAGTTGGCTATGCCGATTCACATTATGCAGGGGACTTAGATAAGAGAAGATCTCTGACAAGTTATGTGATCACGCTCAACTATGTCTNAGTCGATCCCACAGGGAATAGACGTATCAACTAAGTCTTTAAAATACTACTGGTACTTATTCAATTTTCTCAATACTTTTGAATATAATTTGATGAGGTTTACTAAATCTAATAACAAATAATAACACTAGTAATTGACTAACAATATAGTGTAAACAATGATAATAAAGGTCTAAGGTTATGGTTTCCCCCGTTGGTGAATTCTTTCTCGGATACTTCTTATAGCTTGATTAATCGTCTCTATCAATCATGAACACTCTATCTACCATAAATCTCTCTCAAGTAATTATGATAATTTACTAGACGCACTCTCTCAAGTTACGCTAGCTAGATTGCATTACAGTTCACTTTAGATTGCACCCGAGGTATCGTTATCTCTAATCCAACCTCTAAACCCTCGGTTATGACTTTCGTCTATACTCTGGGAGTGGTGTTGTTCAAACAATTACCTAAATATGCACTCTCTCTCAAGTAGATACATACTAAATAGGCACAGCTAATTGATGGCCATTCAATTAACTACAATAAGAACGTAGTTGAACAAATAGAGAATAATCAATCAAAATATATTAATATCACAAGAAATTCATCCCCAACGGGTTCTACCAAAACCCTAGATTAAAAACTTAGCTACTCATGTTTAGACGAAACAAAACTAAAAACAATTGCATAATTGAAATATAAAGTAAGAAATACTAAATGTAGAAATCGATGTTCTTGCACTTCAATGGAATTTTGTCCTTCTCTACTTTTGATCCACGAAAATCCCCCTTTAATTATGTTTTAGGAGTCTATTTATAGGTTTAGGGTGAACCCTAACC